>JBBPMU010000269.1:0-33464 GCA_038090475.1 Wakefieldia striispora | reverse complement strand
CCATATAAGGGGTTATAGTATATTTGTACTTTTTGTGATGTTGCCACCCGGAATCGGTTTCAGGATAGGTCGGAATCTAGCATTTGGAAGGTCGTCTGGTTCATTTTGTTCGTCATTTCCTGGCCAGGTTGACTTAGTTTTCCTTCTTTCTTGAGGTGGCGGTTTCATGTTTGGTGGTTTGTGTCTGACGCGTACACCATCTGTCGTCTGTATGTCCCTCCGTAGCTTTTGTCGCACGAAAACCCATAGAAAATTGATATAATTTATAAAACCACACAAAGCGGAACAATATCGTATCTTGATCCTCCTGCTCCTGGCAAATGCCAAATACTGATGAGTCCAAGGCCCAGCGCAGCATGCCGATCAACAGCTAGCTATCCCGTAAGACCGCCGCAGGTGTTCTGTCTGGTTCAGGGTTCTGATGCATCTGATGCCTGGCACGCTCAAATCTTAGTATCTGCCAGAGTTGCGGACTTCACGCCATTTGGTCATCTACTCCGTAACTTCCAAAACCCCTTGTATATTTCGAAGCCGCTGATGGCTTAGGTACCGCCATGGAAGAGATGCAAATTCGAATTCCTTTCTGCCAGAGGCTGTCAGATTACAGCATTCCCATCCGTTGGCATGTCAATTCCATGCTGAGTGCCAACGCACGAGGTGGCCAACCCAGGGCTATATAAACGGCCCCTTCATCGTCCTCTCCTCCCCAGCTCACCCGCCACTGCGTTCATGCTCCTAATCCCAACCTCTCGCTACTGCTTTTGCGCTCCTTGCGACCCTTTCCATTTCTCTAGACGGAGACAAACCCCTCCACGACTTCGACGTCGCGTCCTTGTGCCCACATGGCACTCGTCAATTGGCATTGTTCCATCGCGGATTGTGCAAGGGTAGCGACCATTTCGGGATGGTGACTCGAACGTGTCTTCGGCCGGTTCCATACCCCGAGTGCGTCCGGACTCAGGTGAGTTAGCGACTACCTGCAGTGAGAGACCGTCCACGATCGTTCTTTGGATAGACTCACTCAATGTAAGCTAGCCACTTGCATGTGCTTTTCGTTTGCACTCACTCGGGATACGGTGAGGATAGGGGGTTCTCGAAGTGCATGAAGGTGCACGCTCGGTTGCGAAGGCTAGCACGGGAAGGGTGCCTTGTCCATGGCGACCCTCGAACGTAAACATGATCTACGCAAAGCTCTTGGAGACAATTACACATTCGATGCGAGTAAGTCAGACGTTGCATTACGAATTTTGTCCATGGTCGTCGTCCGCAGGTAGTCGAGCACGACCCCCCGACTCCTCCCAGAAGGGCTAGAATGAACAATATCATTGAATAGTAGATTTGTACGTCCAATTTTTGGTCTCACATTCTCGATCTTATATAGATTTTGCAGCGAAGCGTTCACTAAGCAGATCTGCACGCACACTGAACCTGCATGTGTGGGGAGCGGCTTACTAGAGTGTCATAGATTACTTGTGTCCCAATACGTCCCCAATTTCAGAGTCATTGATGGCAAGTTTCTCGCTTGACCTTTGACGAGGCCGGAATCAAGACTTTTGTGTATCACCTTTGAGATTCTTTTTTCCCGCTCCTATCGCTGGTCACCACATACACGTCTGGCTGAAGATGTTTGAGAAACATCCTGCCACTTGGGCCTGATTCTTCCGAACCACTGACATCACCACGCTCCATGCGCCGAGTTCCTTCGCTGCCTTGGCAAGCTTTTCCTTGAAGAGTTTCTCCGTATCAGTCCAGACACGTGCGCTCTATCTCTGGGGAAGCTGCAGTAACGAATGGAGCAGACCAGAGCTAAACTGCTCTTACGCGGCAACGAGGGACGGCAGGCTCGGTGAACGTGGTAGTGTTGACGTATGTATATATATACGGGTTGAACGACGTCGACGGAAATTGCCAGCCGCGTCGATTTGTAATTTAGTAGTGGCAGTTCTGGAACATTCAGGCAGGGCAGCGCGTCCGGCGTCACCGCCACCGTAACATTTGGCGCTGACCGAACACGTGTCGCGATCGCTCGAGATATACCCCGCATTCACTGATCTCATTCCAACCCTCTCATCGGCGACCCCATCCCCTCAAATGGGATACTCGCAAAACGACGGAAATGCAAGAGCAGATTTCGACACTTACAACGACACTGGTCGGGACCAGTACAACATCCATCGTCAGTATCGAGGGTAACTACTAACACTAGTATCGGAATTCATAGTCTCTCCTACCGATCTCTGGCCTCATCTGTCGCAGCTAACATGGACATATGGTTTGCGCAACAACAGTTTACTACATGTCCGAGTCAGCCATGCAGGGAAGAGGAACGGGTAAGTCATGTGCCTACTGACAACGGTACGACTTGGCAGCTGAGTTGGCACATCTTAGTCACGCCACCGCCGATCACACTCGGTGCTTCGTTAGCTGAGATGGTCGGACGACTCCGTCAAAGACAAGCCACTCAAGACCCAAAAGAACTTAAAGATAACGGTGGTACCATGCTTCAGTGTGTACACTTTCCGTCATCACGGTCTGACTCAAGTAGTAGTGGCTTGAGCTGAACTAATACAGAGGTGCAGGCGGTACGCTCAACTTGAACGCCATTTACGTGAAGCGCAAACTCAAGTCTCTTTTTTTTTCCGTTCGCGAAGCCAGAGCGCCTGGGATCACGCCAGTTGGAGATGGGTCAGGTAAACAAGATAGCTTTGACTCGGACATCACGATAGCGTATGTCTCTCGCCTAGCACGCACATTATGTCTGATCTGACACACACGTAGACTCATGGGCTCAATTGGTAGTGGTACGCTCGCCCTGACTACAAGACACTTCGCATCCGAACTCAGTTCTACTTCTTTGTGTGCTAGGGAAGTCGACGGTGGGTACATCGATGCTTCGTCAAACATGGACTCAGTTATCGTGCTTGTAGTTCGTCAAGCTTCTTACAAATAACGATGACATTCAAATCGGCCGCGCTTTCGAACGCGGAACGTTGTATATCCAGACGAGTCAGCACCACTTGAACGGTGCTCGTATAACTCTCGTTGATGTGCCGGGTTTTGATGTTTTCGCGACTGGCCTTACTCAGGCGGATGTCTTGAGGCAGATCACACATTTCCTGGTGCCTGAGAGTGGGTGAGTGCGCTCGTTTGGGCTTGCGTCCCGACTTTTTGATGAAGGAGATCTGTAGCAAAGAACGGAAGCTGAACGGCGTCATCTACATGCACCGTGTATCAAGAAGCAACTTCAATGATTTCTCTGCAGAAAGGAACCTCAGAATATTCAAAGCACTCTGTGGAGAGTGAGGTCTCCGCAATGTCCGTGTCGTCACTACCGGCGTCGAAGAGCAGGTCAGTGACACCGGAGAGGATACATCCGGCCGAGATCGCTTCCAATCCCTCCTCCAAGCTGGTGCCAAAATGTGCTGTCACGACAACACTGTCGAGTCCGCGAAGCGGATTATGACCGAGTTCGTGGACTTCACTCCGGTGGCGCTGCAGATCCAAGAAGAGCTGTGCACGGGCAAAGCACTGGCAGATACTTCGGCTGCTATGGTCCTCGCTGCAGAAATGAGCGATATTCGGAAGCTTTGTGCGGACGACCTGGCCGACCTGAAAAGCCGGCTGGAGAAGGCTGCGGAGGCGACTCGGAGAAATGAACACGCAGGATCCAAATTAGAGGGAGAGCGTAGAGTTGTGGAATGGAAGATGGCGCATGCCGGAATATTGCATCAGCGAATGCAGACCGCACTCACTCTAGTCTCTAGCTCCAGGCGCGTATAGTTGAATTTACCGTTAATCATTGCCAAATGCCAAGCCCTGTTCTCAGTACATAACTACAGACCAGTGGTACCATTAGACACGCATTAGGGATACCTTTGACCAACTCCATCTTGGTTACGGTTTGTTGTTAAAAGCTGCCAAAAAAGTGAGGACTGCTCCCGCAAATACCGCATCTCTTCCCGCAATTCCCTAGATCTCGTGGCCATATCTAGGAACTCGGCCCCCAAGATCCCGAACGAGTCACGGTCGATCTCTCTTTTTGCGCGGAACTCCTCGGTTGTTGCTCTTAAAGCTTGCGCAACCTGTTCCCTCTCCTTCTTCAGGTTGGAGACCTCCACGGCAAGCTTCTCCTTTAGCTCCTCAACTTCTTTGTTGGCACGTATGACCTTCTCTTCGAGGGATTGGTGCTCAACGAGGTCTTGCAGGCGCTGTTTCTCGGCATGATCAAGCTGGGTGCGTAGTTCCCGCGCATCCTCCTGCGCACGGTCTTGCCATACGCGGAACTCCTCGATTGTGGCCCTTAAATCCTGCGCAGCCTGTTCTCTCTCTTTCTTCAAGTCGGAGATCTCCACGGCAAGCTTCTCCTTCAGCTCCTCGACATCTCTGTTGGCACGTATGACCTTCTCTTCGAGGAATTGGCGCTCTGCGGCAAACTCGGCTCTCAAATATTCATCGCGTGCCTGCGCAGCCTGTTTGTTGTCTTTCTGCAGGTTGGAGATCGCCGTTACAAGCTTCTCCTGCAGCGCCTTAACGTCCTTGTTGGCACGCGTGACCTTTTCTTCGAGGGATTGGCGCTCTGCGGCAAACCCAGCTCTTAAATCTTCATCGCGTGCCTGCGCAGCCTGTTCCCACTCTTTCCTCAGGCTGGAGACCTCCACGGCAAGCTTCTCCTTCAGCTCCTGAACGTCTTTGTTGACCTCTTCGGTTGTCGAGCTTTCATCGCGTTCTAGTGCAACTACATCCATCTTCTTCCTTCGCAGGACGACAGCCTGCTCGTGCAGGATACAAGAAGTGCCTGTTACTTCAAGCGGGATGATAATATCCTTGGACGGGATTAGCTTGGTCATGATTGCCCGTGCTGACTCGACGGTGTTATCGTGGCGAAGCATCTGAGCTCCAGACGCGAGGGTGGGCTGGAAGTAATTCATCAGTTGTTTTTCTCGCGAGGAGCCCTTCTGCTCGGTGACGCGGTCCCACTTGGTAGTGACAATATGAACGTTGCGAGACTCCATCTCTTCGCAGAGTGCATGGAACACACGGAGGCTCTTTTTGAAGAATCTGACTGGACCGCCATCAGAGATGCGGAGCATGTAGATGATTCCGTTCAGCTTTTCTTCCTTGCCACTGGTTTCTGTTTCATTTCAAGGCTCGAGATACAAGCTTGATCGAGTACGCTTACCCCTTCTTCAGCTGCAGGAAGTCTGTAATCTCCTGCAGGACGGCCATAACTCCCCGCAGAATCTGGGTATCTGAGATGCCATCTAGAGAATCATCAAAGCCAGGCGTGTCGATCAGCATGATGGAACGCCCGGTCTTAGCATCTGTGTAGCGGACGGCCTGAACCCTCGATGCCCCGGTTTTAGGATTACGTTCGATTTGTATCTTGTCTCTGTTGGTGAGGAGACGGATGAACTATAGGTGGCAGGAGAACACATGTGATATCGACAGATACTATGCAACGTTTCGGGATACGTACCGTGGATTTACCTAGCAGTGGGGGAGAGATGAACTCGGGCAACGCGGATACGATGCGAGAGCAAACGTACCGGTGGCAGTCGCGCCCATAACCCTGCGTACTTGGCTTAGTCCAGGAAGGACGTTGACAGGGAAGGAGGTGTACGTACGCGACTCTGGCGAGATCGTCCTGGGCTGACTGGGACATAGAATGGAATAACAGAAAGCGATCCGAATAGACCTCCCTTATCGCTCGTGCACGGAATCATCCGACTGCAGCTTGAAATTGCAACGCATCGAGCGCCAACAGAAATAGATTAATCATAGGTGCTTGCCGTCGTCTCGTCGTCGGAATCTTCCGAAAACTAGTAGTTTAGAGTTCAGCCACTCGCTCACTCACTTACTCACTCATTGAGGACAGTTGGATACATCAACAACTTCGTTCACCATGGTATCCTATTTCTACGCATTTCATACGTGTCTATCTGACGTTGCACGCAGCCCAAGGAAATCCGGGATATCAAACAATTCATCGAGATTGCGCGGCGGAAGGATGCTACGCGTGAGTACTGAAACCATTCGCGAACGTGGGCCATATCTCACTGATCCCAACAGAGGCCCGGATAAAGAAGATCGCTGCAAAAACGCCCTCTGGCAAAGCCCAGACAAAGTTCAAAATTCGGTGCTCGAGATATCTGTACACGCTCTCCCTCGACGACCCAGACAAGGCTGAGAAGCTCAAGCAGAGTCTTCCTCCAGGTGCGTGTTCCTCGCATTTCGAGCGGGACTGTGAACTGACGACGGCTCGGGTAGGCTTGACCATCGTGGACTTGGCTCAACCGGTAAAGAAGAAGTAAACCCTTTCTAGGCGCGACTTTCGTCTTTCCTTTTCTTGCAGTCGGTTCGGGGGAGAGTAGCAGTTCTCGGCGGACAGCAGCATACGCAGATTCATGTTTGTATGACCCATGCATATTGTATGCACGAGTCGCATCATGCAACAGAGACTCGATCAAAAATTTTGCCATGTAACCCCTCACGTCCCGCGTGCCTTTGAGCGGTACGGGTAACATTCATTCAACTCTCGGAGTTGGTACCACGAAATTCGCTCGAAAGTGAGCTCGGGTCGGTTTGTAAAATGTCAAACTTTACACGCGGCTGCACGGAAATAGTCCAGTCTTCATTTTATCGCCCAACTAATAGCACCCAGGAGTCCACAAAATGCTATCATAAGAATCGCCAGCGAACTAAGGAATGTCTTGCATGCTCTTGGCATTCTTCCCTCCCGGTTTGGTCGTGGTCTACTGTGGAGCGCCTCAAGATCGACATTGTGCAGGTTATCGCTAGCCGGACCGTAGAAAAGTTGCAATGCCACGACAAGCAATTGATGGCCGTCCAAAGCCGCGATGGGTAGCGTGTTCACGAGATAGAGTGAAATATTCGACATCTTCATATACCTTATTCATCACGCCTTGTCAATGGTCTCTTACGGCGAAACACAGTCAAACGTACGTACTCGAAGAAAGCCGAAACGAGTTCTGGGAGCTTGATCGATACGAAGGAGAGCCGGGGCCGCAACTTGCTGACCTGCACTAAGAAAGTGGGATCGCTCAGCGAACTATTCGTAACCGGGGGTAGCGAAAACCACATACCTTGTTCCCAGATCTCTTTCTTTGGACCTTTCCAGACGATCGTGTCCTCTATGTTCGCACCTGCATAGTCCCTCAGGATCGAAATCCGTACAAGTTGCTGATCGCGACGAGGCACTACACAGAAAGAGGACGACGTGCATTCCGTCGCAGAGCTGCAGCGTGCCAAATCATCCGTGAATATGTGAACAGGATCCAGTTCATACTGTAAAGTTTCGTCCACTTTGGATACGAAACAGGAGAGTGAACTATTGGTGGTACACGCCGAAACTTGAGTCGAGAGTGAGCAACCCAACGCACTTGTCAACATGCTGGGAGCACCCACCGAGCGATCTACCTAGAAGGGAGTCATCGATACACCAGCCCTGCATAAAGCTCGAGGAAGGGGAAAGCAGGTAGTAATCCCAAGGGTCGTCCAACAAGTTAGAGGCCAACGAGAAATCATCTATCTCGGTGATGAGTGTACCAACTGGAAGGTGCGTCGCTAATGGCGAATCCTACAGCCATTCAGCACGTGAACTGACAAAAAAAAACGGTCGGCACACTGACGTAGTCGACGCCGACTACCAGCCTCCCCAAAGCAGAAACATCTTGGAAGAGGATCCAAGTCGACAGGGAGCCTGCTCCTAGCCATGCTGCAAAGAGCAACAGGGTCGAGAGCATAAAATTGTGGAAGCACCCGCCAGACACGATTTGCAAGCGGTCACGAGGGGGTAACTTGTCGAGCCGTGCTGTGGGGAGAACGACGAAAGCGGATGGCAGGAGGAACGTGACTGCAAATCCACAGGAGAGCATTGGCACGCGGTGGCTACGTCCAGTGTCAATTCCCTGCCATGCTGAGTACTTGCAATTTGCTTACAGGGCCGCAGTGATAGCATGCCCGGCTTCGTGAACAATCTGGCTGATGGAAAGCGCTATGAGGATCAGAGGTAGATGGGTGAGAGGAACGGTCAGCCCTGGTATCTAATGAGGTTGAGCTGTGCTCGCTGTTGAAATACCTCGGACGGTCAAGGAAGTACGTACAATTGGATTGATCCTCAGCCCGTCGGACGCAGGTGTGAGAGATCGAACAGAGTCTTCCGCGTAGTCCATGCTCCGCTTCGTGATCGTGTTAGCGCTGTGGATCTGTCCTGTGTATAGGATGTCGGAGGACAAGGACACGACTGTGAAGAACAAGAGGACAAGCCCAAGTAACATCCCCACGACACCGGCGATGCTACCCAGATCATACAGCTGCAAGAGAACCTGTCTCAATATCCGCGCGTTATTTGCAGACAGTGAGACGGACAGCTTCTCATGGAAGCCATTGAACGCCTCGGTCTTGAGACGGACATGCAAATGCTTGACGATGACTTCGGTGGTCTGTTTACGGTTTTTTGAGAAGGGTAACGTGAACTTTGGTCGCCTGGAAGAATATTTGAAAGCGTATACGAAGAGCCAGAGAGATGTTGTCCAAAGGCCGACCGCAGTCCAAGACATGCCCTATGCTGTGGCGTGGCTTGGCTGGCGGAGTCTCAGACTCGCTTTCGTTCATTCTACGTCTTTCATCTTTACCATGAAAATCTTCTCGATCTCTGTTGTTCTTGCCCCTCGAGGATCACCGAGTACGGTCCTGAGCACCGCTGCGGACCTTTCCAGTTTCTCTTTCTACCAGAGAGGTTCCATCAGCGAGTTCTTGACGTTCTTCACCAAGACCGTAGTCGACAGAACCGCGCAGGGTCAACGTCAGAGCGTGCAAGAGAACAATCACGTCGCTCATGTATTCAATCGTGGCGGAGCAGAACAACTTGCGGGTCGGTCGGCTTCTCAACCCGACTCACCCAGCGACTGACTTGCGTATCTTAGCCATCGTCATAACCGACCAAGAGTACCCCGTTCGGCCTGCATTTTCGCTCTTGACCAAGATTCTGGAGGACTTCATCACCAAAGTCCCTCAATCTTCCTTTTCCAACCCCTCCGCCATTTCGTTCCCCGACATTCAGACGTATCTCACCAAGTATCAAGACCCTCGACAAGCAGATACCCTTATGAGAGTGCAACAGGAGTTGGATGAGACAAAGATCGTACTAGTATGTCAACGTGTTAGACTTCCATGCCGCCATGTTGACGCCAGTCGTTCAGCATAAGACGATCGAGTCCGTCTTGGAACGGGGCGAGAAACTAGACAGCCTAGTTGACCGTTCCAACGCCCTTTCGGCGCAGAGCAAGATGTTCTATAAGACCGCGAAGAAGGTTTGTGGCTTGATATCTGTGGTCTTTGATCCTCGACTGACGCAAGCGTGTTTGCAGCAAAACTCGTGTTGTGTAGTCATGTAGAATGTCCGACTATATCATCTATTCTTGACGACTTTTTATGGACATTTCGTACGTCTTCTAATCACCGCGGTCGCCCGCTACTTTGGGCAGGATCTGTCCCCACGATCGCTTGTCTTTTGTAAGCCAAATCCTACCTCATCGTAATAATTCCTGAAACGAGAGTGTTGGTTGACCGTCCAAGTGCGATCGTGACTAACCAACGTACTTGTCGGTGGCGAGTTCCTAATTCTATGACAAGTGATATGACTGATTGAACGAACACACTGCGTACATTCTATTTGATCTGGTCCGTAGATCCTCAGTAATCTTGCTTGCTTTAAACTGGCACTCAACATTTTTTGCTCAGATTGCGATAAACTTGTCCTACTTTCCATGCAGTTAGAGTACGTCTCGGGAGACGAGCAAACCCAGACACCGAGATTGCCGCGAGAACTAACTGTCGTCCTGAACAGGACGTCGCCGAAATTATATCCGTCATGGTATCTCGACAGGCACTGTTCACTTCGTACGTACTATTTCTGACACGCCATATCGGGGATGGCTTTTGACGGCCTCCGTGACTTCTTGGGAATTTCTCCCTAATGCCGCAAAAGTGATGCGTCAGGTGGTTCCATTTCCTGTGTTCGTATTTTGAGATGTCATGTGGGTTTCATTCCAGTTTCTCGCCTCGGGGTCTAACGCCGTGAAGTTGTGATCGGTGACGACCACCTCCATCCAGTCGTTCGATTTAGAGAAGAAACCTGGAAGCAACGCGAGCATCCTTGCAAAACCTGGGTCCCTGGACTGAGCGATTATCATTCTTGGAGTGCCCTCGACTCGGGTCCCCATCCGTGAAGTGCCGTTCCTCGTTTAAGTATCGACGAATCGAAATTATGACAGGTAATACGGGTATTGACGGCCTAGGCTGTGATAGGTGAGTACCTATTTCATGTGGTGGCGCTTGCTCAACTCATGAGCGCCGAGAGATGGTTTTGTTGTTTCCACTTGAAGGAGTTCCTTCCCATCATGTGTCAAAGATTCGAAGTTTCCACCTCCTTTCCGCCTGTGCCACGCCCGGATTACCATTATTTCGTATTTGGCACACACGGACATACTGACGGTTAATTTCAGAATGCCAGCGTCACCATATCATATTGGCATGCCGCCAATCGGTTCCAGGACCTGTATATCTCCCCATATGTATATGCATGCGGTGTTCAGCCTTTAATTTCATCGTTCGCATTCGACTTCTTTAGGGCCGCTTTTATCCGTCTAGTGCGGGTCAATTCCTACCTCGGATCACCATCGATGCAACAAACGCAATCTAAGACTTCTCGCGGCGCGGGGAAAACGATGCAGCGTGTCCTGCAGGTGCTACTCTCTCGAGTGGAATCTGGCATAAGCGAGGCCGCCTTGGACGTCCATCTACGTGACCTGGAGCAAGTCATCCGTCGTGGTCCGCCGCTCACTCTCGACGACTTGGTGAGTCCCTGTGCCGCTCCCCCACATACTGTACGCGCGTGTCTCATACGCTTCGTAGCCAGCATTCGCAGATGCGTTGCGTCATTTCTATGGCGGAATCAATGACAGAGATTTTCTTGCGAGTACCACATATAACATTACATTCGCTGAGCTCACAGTGCGATGTAGCTCGAGAAAGTACTGGTTTTTTTGTCCCGCCTTCCCGATGACTCGGCATTTGGCAAGATAGCACAGCAGTATGTTATTAGCTTATGTGGGTCGCGTGCTTATACTCCTGATGGCGTTTTCACATGCTCCGTAGTGTACAAAGAGCTTCCTCATCCATCTACCGGATTCCTTTCGACCTTTCATAACGACACATCGGCCATCGCCAAGGAACTGTCTGTCCCGTACGCATACCGCAGTGCAGATGGGTCCAACTACAACGTCCTTCTCCCGACTCTCGGACAAGCCGGCCAACCTTATGCAAGATCCGTGCCCTCTACTCGTACCTATACCATTCCATCTCTTCCCGACCCCGGACTGGTGTTCGACCGTCTGTTATCCAGGGGTGAACAGGACTTTATCCCCCATCCCGGTGGCTTGTCGAGTCTATTTTTTGCGTTTGCAGATCTCATTATTCACAGCGTCTTCAACACAAATGCGTCGGAGTGGACGATTAACGATGCCAGCAGCTATTTGGATCTGAGTATCATCTACGGAAGTAGCGCGGCGCAGGCTGAAAAGATGCGGCAAAGGGATGGCACAGGGAGGATTTGGGACGATGTTTTTGCAGATAGCCGCTTACTTTTCATGCCACCGTCCGTGTGCGCACTTGCCGTGCTCTTCGGTCGTCACCACAACGTGAGTCTATCGCTTGATTTTCTGCCTCGCTGTGCTAACGCTCTCATAGTATATCGCGCAGAAAATCCTGGTCCTCAACGAGCGCGGCTCGTTTACCTCACCCCAGCCCGGCGACGATATCTCCGAGTCTCTACAGGCTCAAGATGACGAAATTTACAACAAAGCACGGATGGTCAATACTGCGTTCTTCATGCAGATTATACTTGCAGATTACGTTGGTGCAATCTTGGGACTTGTAAGGGACGGCTTGACCTGGCGTCTTGATCCACTTTCCGTAAGTCGTTGTTCGGCCGTGGAAAATGGGTGATAACACTGTTTGACCAATAGTTATATCGCGAATCCGATCACACCGTATCACCGAGGGGCGAGGGAAACGCTGTTTCCATCGAATTCAACTTACTCTATCGTTGGCACGCTTGCATTTCTCAGGAAGATGAGGTATGGCTGAACGAAACATTCGACAAGTTATTCCCAGGAGTAGATCCGAAAACGGTACATTTCTTTTTCTTTTGTTACTCGTCGTTACAGGCTCGATGCATCTACCCGCAGATGACCCCTGAGGAATTTAGAACTTTGCTTCGAGAAAAGGTTGTGCCCCCTAAGGACGTCAAGACCTGGACATTTGGCGGGTATGTTATACGCTGACTCTCACCTTCCAGTGTTGTGATTCGGCATCATACTAGACTAGAACGAGGACCCGACGGCCGCTTTGCTGACCAGGATCTGGCCCGGATATTGCAAGATGCGACCGAGCGGAGGGCTGGTGCATTTCGTGCCAGGGGTTGTCCCGCTGCGATGAGAGCGATAGAGATATTGGCCGTGGAGCAGGGTCGGCAATGGGGAACATGCACTGTGAGGAACTGACATCCGACGATCGTCTGCTCTGATTGATGCCGACGTAGCTCAACGAATTCCGCAATTTCATTGGCCTTCGAAGTGAGCATCAGTGCGCAATGTCGAGGTCATTTGCTTACACTATTGCTAGCGTATAGATCATTTGAGGAATGGAACCCAGATCCAATCGTTCACGTAAGACGCTTGTCGTAGCGTACTCATCCACTCAACCGTATACAGAATGCAGCGCGAGAGCTCTACGGTCATATTGACAACTTAGAACTCCATGTTCGTATAATCTGTGAAGTCAAGTGTATCCCTGATTACCAATGCTCGTGTCGTTGCAGGCTGGTTTGCAAGCTGAAGAAACCAAGCCACCTATGCCGGGTGCTGGGCTGTGTCCGGGATATACCATGTCGCGGGCTATTCTTGCAGATGCGGTGTGCTTGACGCGCGGAGACCGATTCCTGACCGTAGACTTTACCCGTCGGTATCCTCCTTTTTCTATTTTGATCGCCGTTCCTGAGATGTCTGTGTAGCATACAACCTTACGTCCTGGGGATACCAGCATTGTAAGGTCAACACCGACGATGGCTCGTATGGGGGAATGATCAGCAGGATGTTGTTTCAACTCCTGCCGGACCAATATCCTGCCGGCTCGATTTATGGTCGTTTCCCGTTCATGACGCCCGATTTCATGCGCTCTCGTCTCGCTGCACAGTCGATAGGTTTGCTCACGTACTACGATTTCCAGAGGCCGCCTCAGGATGCAAACGAGCCCCAGAAGTTGGACGTCCTGTATAGGAAACGTATGTCGAGGCTTACGAAAGGCGTTGAAGCAGCCTTCACAGAGGTCGGTTTCATGAACAGTCCGTTTTGTTCATTAAAACTGGAAACGTTTAGGAGCAGAAACGGATCCTGGAGGAGACGCTCTCCGTGAAACCCTTTGAAAGGATGCTCAACAACTTGATGGACAAGGCGTCGAGTGCCAATGTCAAGGTCATCGACGTTGTCAAGGATGTCATTAACTTGGTTCCCATCTATTGGGCTGCAAATTTTGTGGTACGTGCCAAGACGAACGGCATAAACGGTGCACTGATACTCGAGTCAGCTTGGTTTACCTATCACCGCAGTTGACATGGCTTTGGGAGGACATACAACAGTGCAGTGGTTCGAACTGTTTGCAGACGTAACCAGGTAAGAAACCAGATCTATTTACGGAATCCCACTGACTTGGTCTAGGTATATGTACCTCAACGACAAACCAGACCACGATTGGACCCTATACCAGGCTGCGATCAAGGCTACGGATGATACCATGTTGTACCTTTCCAATCGACTGAAACGACACAAGGGGCTGGTACGTTTCGGACTGTACGAAAGCGATGGTCACTCAATTCGGGCGCTCTACAACAGATATCTCTTGCAGGCGCTTCTGATCTACTGCTCACATCGATCATCACGAGCAACGTGCAGAACGACCAATTCATTTCCAAGGTCCTCGCTAGCGCACGACAGTCTACTGTTCAGAACATCGCATACAACATCTTTTCCGAGACGGTACCTTCTGCGCTCCTATTTTCGATCGCCATCTCCTTTGTAGTCGATTATTATGCAGACCCTGCGAGGAAAGAAGAGCGAGAGAAACTTGTCCAACTGTGTACCGGCACGTCGGAGGACCCCAATGCGAACGATGCGTTATTGATGGTGTTTATCGAAGTTGGAATGAATGGGTCTTCGGCCGACGTCGGAACCGATGGGAAAGAAGCCTGCAGAGAGAATGTGAGTTGGCATCAGTTAATTCCACTTTTGGTCCCGATCGTTTTCTCACTGATCGATTAGGATGTGCAGAGCACTGTACGTGACTACGCCATCCGCTTGGACGACCCTGATAATGTCATTTAGCCGTCCGAGTCCCCATCGCCATCGCGGCCCATGTTGTTGGTGGGGGGCCACAGGATAGACATTTATGCGCAAGGAGGGTGAGAGATTCTCTTTTGGACTAGTGCTGTGATCTGGGTTTTTTAACTATTCTTGTTCGCGTACTAGCCTGATGTCGCGGGGCCTCTTCAGAAAGGTATGGTGTCCACGTGTTCGATTTCGATGTGCGTTGAACCCGGTCGTGACCCTACAGTTCGCGCCTCGGGTCATCTCCGCGATCTTTAGCTTGAAGAATATTAGTTTCCCTGGGCAGATGGTATATGGTGAGTTCCCACGCATAAAGTGGGTTGGCAACTTGACAGGATGGCGTTGTCGTCTAGACGGAGGACTACCAGTTTCGAGAGTAATCCAGGTACGTGATCAAGGATGTCATGTTGCACAGTCGACCTATTCTGATCTTGTAGTATGACGTTTGATGGTTACCTTGGCCAAGCTTGACTCGAGGAACCAAAGAAGCCAGTATATAGATTTACATATCCACACCCCTTGGACCTTTAGTTGATGTGATACATACGCCACAGCTCAGACATTACAATGACAAGGCCTTGAAATGATGGTCGTGTCACTGAGCCGGAGAAACCACAACATGGCAACAATAAGACAGCAGCGCAGAATAGCCTGGATGAACAATAAACACTCATTCTCTACAGAATGGATGTGCCAATGGAAACCATGATCACTAAAAATGTCACGAGACCAATCGCCTTGTCGAGTGACATGATGGAAATGCTGCCACTTGTACCTGAGATGGCCCCAGCGTCAGAGCACAGGTAGATCCTCGTTCATGAATGACCTACCTGTTGACGTACCACTGCTTGATGATGAGGAAGTACTGCTGGTAGCAGTGCCCGATACCGTGGAGCCGCTTGCAGTCGTGCTCGAGTTCGACCCACCAGGCGTGCAGGTGTTGTTTCCGGAGGTACAAGTCGTCCCGGTAGGGCAACCTAAACGATAATGTCAGTCTGCCTGTCGTGACTCGTTGGCCACGCTCGACATACAGCCACCATAAGAGTCGCCGCAACAAAAGGTGCCGGAGACGCAACAGTTGGTGTTGCCACTGCAGCAGGTCGATCCTGCGGGACAGCAAACGTTTCCACCGCACGTCTCACCGGATTCAGGACAACATCTGCAGACGAAGTTTAGAATTGGGTGACTATGTACGTCTCGGGCCTCACGAATTAGTTGCGTAGCACTATGGAGACAATCAAAGTCAGTGATGCATAAAGGTGAGATCAACGATGGTGACGGACAGTGGTGTTATTCGGGCAGAACCCCGTCGAGGAGCACTGAACCGCACGTCAATATTCAACGTCGATGGGCACGTGCTGCTGCAGCACTGAACACGGCGTCAGCGAGAATACGTACGCAGAAAGTACCGTTCGGAGCGCATGTGTTGGGATAGTTTGAACAAACAGCTGTCGTAGTCGTTCATCCATCAGTGAGCAACATAGTGTCGAGAACACTCAGACTCACACCACCCGTCGGCACAAGTAGTATTATCTCTCTGCGCAAACTTGGGGTTGCGCACCAAGAGCTGAGCGAAGCTGTGGGGCGTTGCGGCCAAGTCACGTTGATGCGCGATCCTCGCTACAAGTTGGTCGCAGGCAACCGATTGCAAGCACATGACGAGCGACAATGCAAAGAGAAGTGGTTTGAACATCTGAAAACGTGTGCCCTGTGTGGGTTGTTCGATGATCGTTACTGCACATTGCTTGTGGCTTTGTAGTAACTGGGATTTGCCGTAAAGGAGCAGAAACTGGGACCTATCTATCTGCGATGACGTTGGAGATTCAGGTCCCGAATAACATCGCAGCAGCTAAGACGTACGGCCTGCAGGCCTGAGCCAGGGACTCTTCCAGAAGTGAACACAGGAGATGAAGACTGCGGAGTGTACTGCGCGTTAATAATTCGCATCCGCCCTCGGAAATGACCCTACTTCGACAAGGTGGCCCACAGGGGCTCCGAGTGAACCCTTTGACCATCGGGAAGATTGCCCGACGAGACTTGGCCGTCTTGCGAGATGGGCAAAGAAATCGAAGTCAATGTCGCCAGGAGTCCGAGTCGTCGACGCTCTGTCACCATATCTACGCGCATGGTATGTCAATTACAGTCCAATGTGTCCGGCCCTCAGCAAGCTGCCGTAGACGGTTATGCTAGACCTGCAGACCTTCCATTCGCACGAAAAGTGGGGCGGCCCGGTAGAGAGAGATGAGTCAACAACGCTGACGCGGATTATTAGTTCAAGGCCGGGGCAGTGCCATATTTTTGCTGTTGGGATTCAGTGTCCGCGAGTCGATGCATGGTCCAGCCGTCCAAGATGTGAACCCTCTCACCTTGTCGAGCCTGAGGCCCAGGTCTGCATTCCACTAGCATGAATACCAGCGCCAACTAGACCTCTAAAATCACCGGCTATGGTACCACATACCAAGTTCAAAGTTACTCGGAGGTAATAGATTTTGCTAGGCGACTATCGAGTGGCCAACGATTGTTGGCAGACTCGAAGTTCAAGTTGTACGTGTGATTGGTGGCTATCATGCTACCAAGTAGTCCCGCCGTAAACGACCAGTTGAAACGCGGGAATGTCTATTTCATGTAGTATGAGCACTCAGAAGTGACTTACATATCCGAGAACATGCGGTACCACCACGAAAAGTGCCACCACATAAATCCAGGCCATGGTGCCTATAAATCTCCTAGCAAAACCTTCCAAATTCCGCGCCTCAGCTTCGATCTCTTCAATTCGTTTCTGTAGGTCAGCCACTTTTTGTTCGGCATCCACAAGCCGTGCAATCTCTTCCTGCCTTTCCTCTCTCCTCGCCGTTGCGGCGTGGTCTTCGTCTCTGCGCTTTTGCTGTTCAGCGATGTCCTCTTGGCGTTGTTTCTCGGCAGATTCAACCTGCTCCCGCAAGCACCTTGCCGCTTCCAGTGCTCGTTCATGATCGTCTTTTAGTTTCGCAGTCCCCTCTGCAAACGCAGCTCTCAAACCCTCCATTACTTCCCCATCGACCTCTTGTTGTTTACGGAGCTCCTCAACCGTCATCTTCAGCCGTTCCTGAGCTTCCTCAGCATGTGCAACCTTCTCCTCCAGGGCTTTACGCTTGCCATCCAGCTCAGCTATCAAGGCATCTTCACAAGCCTGAACCGCCTCTTCTGTTTGTTTCTCTAGGTCGGCAAGCTCCTCGGCATGCTTCTTCTTAAGCTCCTCTATGTTATCGTTGATAATGCGACCGACATCCGTCTCTCCTATTAGGGTGCCTCTTCCGGCCTCGTCCTGGAGCTGGATACTGATTTTTGGGAGTGGAGTGAGCTCAGATACGATTGCCTGTGCGGACTCGACAGTGTTTGTATGACGACGCATCTGAGCTCCAGCCGCGAGGAGGATGCGAAAGGTGTCTTTCTTCAGGTCGCCTTCATTCGGGGTGCACATCTCCTCATCGGCGTCGTCCCAATGAGTAGTGACGAGACGAACATGTCGAAGATTTTCATCTCCACACAGTTGCCTGAATATCCCGAGGTTCTTTGGTACGTGACTGGCTTTGCGAGGATCATTGATACGGTGCATGTAGATTATGCCGTTCAACTTCTGGCACCCGCTACAGATCTCTCTGCTGCATAAGATTGCGACATGAACCTAATCAAGTAGGCTTACCCGCCCTTGGGAGTTAGAAAGGTTATAATTTTCTGCAAGATGTCCGTGTCGGTAATGTCATCTCGAGAGTTGTCAAGGCCAGGAGTATCTATCAGCATAACAGAACACCCAGTTTTTGGATCTCTGTAGTGGACCATCTGGACATCCGACGTCTGAGATTTGAGAGTATCACCAATCTGGATTTTGTTATCTTCGGTGAGAAGATGGATGAACTGTAGGCATGGGAAAACATAAGGCTGCGTTAGGCAAATCTCTACGATGCGCACCTTGGATTTGCCTAGCAATAGAGGGCATGAACCCGGATTTCGTGGACATGGTGGGAGTAAACGTACCAGCGCCCGTTGCTCCGATAACGCTACGTATACTCGTTAGTCGGAGAGCAGATAGATTGCCAATGAATGTACGTACGCGATCTTGACCACAGAGCTATCTTGGAGGATTGACTCGTACCCGTTCAGCGTTGAATTCCGGGTCAAGTAAGAAGCTAGTTAACCGTGATTCAGGATTCGGGATGCCCTGGACATGATGGTGAAAGCAGACGTACTGGTGCCAGTCGTAACGGTAGCCCTACATACCTTCGTTAATCCCAGAAGTACATCAATGGTCAGGGAGTGTACGCACACAAACTTTCCAAAAACCGTATTGCGGGGGGGCGGGGTATTCATGCCTGGAACAGGAAGAGAAGTTAACAGGGTATTGGATAGCGGGCAAATGGCTAAACTTGAGGCCTCGGGCCAATAACCAGTTGAAACACAACCTTTCCTATTCCTTTGTCCCACCCAGGGAGTAACTCCGAGTCGTGGATGCTTTTGTCCGAATTCTGCGGTCAACCACACCAAATAGAAATGCGCTGTGCGGAAGGGTGGCGGGCTAGAGTCGACAACGAAACACGCTTTTTGAGGGTGTTCCACCGGTTAACGACTGGTCAAAGGCGTGTTGGCAACGTGTCGATCTTTCAAGAAACTCTAACAGCGGAATCATGTCAAGGAATCGAATCAAGTTCAGACCGGCAGTTGCATTATCGGAAGTACCTAGGACCAGATAGTCAGGTCCGGTCTGTCAGTGAAGCAACATTTAATATGACAGACTCGCCCACGCTGCAGACACCCTGGTGTCACGATGTTGCAGCAACTTGCGATATGAATGAAGCCACGTTTGGGAAGCAAGGCGGTCTGTCACCAGTAGTCCATTCACCCTTCACCTACTTCATAGTAGTGCGGTGGTGCGGTGGGTCCCAGTACTATGTAACGGCAAAATCTTGACTTCAAGCTTAGAGTGTACACAGTGGACGTCGTACTACGTGGCATGTGTACAGCCACTACATTACCTAATCATGTTTACAGTCAACCTTTAGTAGCGTCAGTACGGTCTTTCGAGTCCTTGGCGAAAAATTCCGGGTAGGCAACTGACGGGAGGTCTTATATTCTGGATCGAGCACAAGTGGAGGCGCTTTACGACCCGAAGTTCGTGCTCTTAGATTCTTAGACCCACGGACGGCGGACGCCATGCCAGTGTCACCCTGATGTAATCATCATGTAAGATGATAAGATAACGAAGTATCAACGATGAAGGCGAGGCGGCGTGAGCTTGATATCTCAGGATCTAGACACATCATCCAACCTGCTAAATATACTACATGCTTACATCCGAGGGTGTACGAGGCGATGTCACTTGCCAACGGCCAGAGCTCAAATTGGTATGACCTTCATCTGTCCCTCAGCCTGGTTGGATATCCACACGACACTTGGGGATGGTACGACGCGGCAATTCCGCTCTGATGCAAAATTGTAGTATTTGGAACCACACGAGTGAACATTGTGCTAGACAAAGAAGTGGCACCTATCCTAGTGTTCGTTGAAAACTTGAAATTCATCGGGGGCATCAAAAACTGCTTCATCACAAGATAGATCCGCCAAGAACAACAGCACCGACCACCACCATAAGCCCAGCCATCTTTTCGAGCGACGTGACGGCAACTTGAACGGCCTGCGACTTGGAACTACTAGTAGCTGGCGCCGGCGAACAGGTGCTTTGTCCATTGCTGCAAGTGTAGCCTTGAGGACAACCTTGAATGAATATTAGTCTGCCGTGTGGATGCATTAATATGCTGCGGTGACATACAACCGCCAATGGCGTCGTTGCAGCAAACGCCGCCTTCGCTGCAGCAGCCGGAGCCACCAAAACAGCACGTCGCGCTAGAATCACAACAGAGACCCGTACCGCACGTCTGGGCAGTGTTCTTGCAACACCTAGGGCGAATGGTCAAGATGTTGCCATGTTGGCGCTCCGAATCAGAGGATAGACTTGCCAAGCTATTCCGTAGCACTGTGGGATAAGGGATAAGTAGAGTCAGCACATGTTGGAGCAAGGGTTTAGATTGAACGCACATAGCTGCCACTTGGGCACCACCCGAGGCCACAATCACTGCTGTTATCTTCCGGCGTAACATTCAAGGCGCGCACAGCCAAGAGCTCGGTGAGGACACGAGATGTTGCCGCAGTGTTGTTCTGACGCACAAGCCGGGATAGGGTGTCTGCGGTGACCAGTTGTAAGCACAGCAACAGGGAAAAGAAGAACGTGAGCATTTGAATGCAATGAGATTTCGACTCAGATAACCTCTGATGCACTTTATAGCGACTTTGAACCAACCAACAAATATCGCGGAACCACTGTGCGCTTCTCCCAGTAAGAAGCCCACTTTGGATGTGGTGGTGGTAGGATGTCATGACAGACCATGTATAAGCATTGTTGTACACGGGCCGCATGACGAACCATGGAACGATAAGACCACATTTGAAGCATTGGGCAATTCCAGCCTGAAACGCTGTGAAGATAATCTGCGACCGTTCGGAATTCGACCGACCGGCATGATGGTGGCATCTCCGTGACAGACGGCAGTGAATACGTAGTACCACAATGCACATGTACCGTCAGGTACCATTTGTCTGGATGAAAGCGTACTGTGAGTAAACTACGGAGGCCGACCGAGAAAAAATTGCCATCTCGGACTCAATTGGGGGAAAGCATTGAAGCAAAACCGGCGAAAGCTGTGTACTTGACACGTGCATATAGATTTTCCTTGGTGAATCGGATCCTGTAAATGGTGGTGGACTCACAGATTACCCTCCGCTGGAGATGTCAACAATGTTGGCGAACAGGTTATGAGCTCAAGGACTGACCCTGATGCATATTCTGTCGCTCAAATATTCTCACATACCTTAGTAGCCCAAGTGTTGTGATGGTCTCGCTGCTGTGTTTTGACCATTCGCAGGTTTGGGCAGGCACACAAATGATCTTTTGTCAAATGGACGAACCCGAAAGGCTCCCGTAGCAAAGTCACCTGACATTGAAGATCATATCATTTGGATGGCAAGCTGTCAAAACTGATCTAGGTAGATGCTGGACCCACTGCACTGAGTATGGTAACCTCCTGTGGAATACTCACGATCACCTGGATTAGTACTTAAGTGGCGAGTGTTCAGGTATTTGCCATCGCGGCCGCCGCTCGGATCCGAGCTTCCTCGAAGTAAGTTACAGTTGGGTATGGAAAGCAAGGCTATGAGTGCACAAGAAAGTGTGACCCGGCATGACAGAAAATCAATGTTAATGAAGCCACCGTCACTTCACCAACTTTACCCGCACTGGCTCAAAGTTCATATGAACTCGGAATCACATAAATAGCTGGACGGATTCAAGGTCCGAATCGCTGGCAGTGTGATAGAAGCTCAATCCAGACTGAAAGCAACGTTGCAGAGATCCCACCGGGTCTGCAGTGCTCAAGAGGCTTGTGTAATTTAAACAAACTCGAGAACAAAGTTCGTGGGAAGATCATCACACACACTATATGAACGAGACAACTACACGAGCAATGTCTGAAACAACAGAATGAAGGGAAGACTTTAACAAGGTTCATCAGAAAGGGAAGCATGCATAGTGTCCATCTTTTTTAAAATGTAGATCCGCCGAGAACACTGAGGCCAACCATCATCGCAAGACCCACCGCCACCATCTTTTCGAGTGACATAACAGACATGCTGTGCGATGCACCACCCGTACTGGTACCTGACATTCCACGTGTCAGAACAACCTTCACGACTCTTACGCGCGTTACGATGAACATACCTCCTCCCGACACGGGACTGCTAGTAGGCGACGTACTCACAGTGATGACGCTCGTAGGGTTGGATTCGGCGGTGCTCGATGCCTTGGTCACGACGGCTTTGGTACTGGTAGTGGTCGGGGTAACCTCAGTGACGACAGGACTCGAGGTTGATCCACTTCCGCCACTGCCACCGCTTCCGCTGCCACCACCGGAGCTACCACCTCCGCTAGACCCACCACCAGACCCGCCCGAAGAGCAAGTGTCACTTCCAACTGTGCAAGTGGATCCATCGGGACAGCCTTGAGTTAGCAAAGGCGACAGTCAGCCGGGTTCTGAATTCTGAAAAAAACGTCGTTGTGACATACATCCGCCGAATTCGTCGTTACAGCAGAAGGTGCCCGAGTCGCAGCAGTCCGAATTGTTGACGCAGCACGACGAACCGGTATTACAGCAGAGTGATCCGCACGTCATGCCGTCTGTTGGGCAGCATCTGAAAGGCATAGTAAAGACATTGGTTTATCCGAGTGAGTTGATCGGCTTACCCGCTTCCGAAGCACTGTGGAGTTGAAAATGTCAATAATAAGAATAGGAGCCCCGAGCCCGAATGAACATACATTGCTGCCGCTCGGGCAGTATGTGGAGGAGTCACACTAGAAAATTTCACTGAGTTGCGAAGATCCATCCACGCGTCACGAAATATACATACACAAGTGCTACCATTCGGAGCACATTCGTCGGGGAAATTTGGGCAAGGAGCTATACGGGGGCAATTATCAGAGAAAGGGAGAAGTATGGAGAATCGCAACGCACACCACCCAGACTCACACCCGCTGCCGCTCTGTCTCAGAACAAATTTTGGGTTGGGAGAGACCAAAAGCTGCGTGAGGACATGGGGTGTCCCGGCTGAAGGGTGCTGACGTGAAACTTCGGTGGTGTCATCCCCAGCGACCAGTTGCAAAGACAGCAGAAGAGCGACCTTGAAGAGGTGCGACAACATCTTTGAAAAGATAGGAATCGATTCTACCAATTTGTGGTGTCTGCTTTTATAACGCTGGAAATGGCATACCGTAAAGCCCACACGATGCCGGTGTGATGGCGCCCAAAAAAAACAAAAACGCGCTTGTAGTTGGTGTGCACACCCTTGATCAGTGGCGCCAGAAGTAGCGACGCCATGACATCCAGTGGCAGATTTATCAAGGCACGACGCCAAGCCTTTCGTGTTTACAGGGACTCATCCGATCCTGAGTGCGGGGAGCATAAGGATAAATACGACTGGAACCCGCGCACCACGGAATTTCTGTAAGTGCCCGAATCACTTGGCGTCATTCGTGAACCCTACCACGCCAAGCAGCCATGGAGCACAGGAACTCCGATCCGGCGTGGTACCGGCCAGTTTGATCCTGCCAACGCTGACAGGGCGGGAGAATGGAAGCTGGATCATTGACACGGATGCTGTGTACATTATAGAGGGGTTCGATACGATGATTCCGAGTCGCTGAACGGTCTGAACCGCGTCGAGATAATCGTTCAACAAGTTATAGTTTGGCCGGTAGCTTGATGCAATTGCTCTATAAAAGTACATAGATTTCCGGAGGCACGCTTTCAGGCGTAAGTTCAGCGAGCGGGGGCAAATCGTGCTGGCAAAAAATTGAAACGCCTCGCTAAATTCACTCACCGACTACATGCCGAATTACGTGGTTCGTTGTCGCATAACATTAGCCTGCTTTGTTTGTTTGTCTTGGCCCTTGGGACATACTTAAGCGAGTTCGAGACTAGTCGACTCTTATATGTAGTGAGGCACTCGCCTTTCACTGAGGCCGTTTCGCAACCCGCCCACTCTTCCCCTGGTCCAGGGTCACTGTAATACACGTGCTGCACTCAAGCAAGGCTTGGTACTATGGTAGGGTCCCGGCTTCATGCAGCAGTCAAGATTCCCTCGCTGCCCTGCCTGACCCAAGGCTTCTGAACCTTATCCCGGTTGACACTCTAGATATGTTCTAACCACAAACGACACGCACGGATTTAAGCCCTCACTGGGCCTCATGCGAACTCAACCTAATCATTGCCCCGGTATTGTTTCTGCCTTGATCTTGTCGATGGTTTGGATTTGAGGTGATCGTCGAGTAC
This sequence comes from Wakefieldia striispora, assembly GCA_038090475.1. Taxonomy (NCBI): domain Eukaryota; kingdom Fungi; phylum Basidiomycota; class Agaricomycetes; order Agaricales; family Hymenogastraceae; genus Wakefieldia; species Wakefieldia striispora. The sequence continues at coordinate 9,091 of JBBPMU010000269.1, read as the reverse complement.
AACCGGGGCACATGCTAGAGGCTTCAACTTCAATACGTTGTGCGTCCATATTCACTCTCACTTTCCCATCTATCTCAGGCCTCAGGTCTCACGCTGGGCCCATCGACGCGTTCCGCTCAGTCCTGACCACAATCCAAGGTGCCCGTCACAATAACGCTCTTGAGACTTCGCCCGCTCGAAGAATGCTGTATGTATTGCCAACCAGCCAACGCTGGGTCCGCTGTCCGGATCTTCATCGGTTTTCCATCCCGTTGTTCTACCCGACATCCGAATCGCCGTTCCAAAGGACGATGACAAGGGTAAGCGCGCAAATGGGGCTGGACGAGATAATATTTACATCATGGCGTGGGCCCTCCTGTCGGTGGTGTGCTCCTGGGAAGAAAGACGAAAACACTCTGATACTAGTCGAGTTACAGTAGTGCACGAATGTGAACTTGCGAGGACAAATGCAAATGGTATGTAGGAATCCAGAGTGTTCGATCGAGTCACACAATTCGCTTGACAGCTCTGAGTCATTTCGAGTCATACTAGCAGTATCACGATCGATATATATCACAACCACCCACCCTGGGGCCACAAAAAAAAAACTAGAAGATGGGCATACAACAGCTCTGGCTCCGATGCGAAAAAAAACCGTTGGAACGACGCTCTGCGTTGACCCCATCCACCGCCAAAACACTCATCGATGCCGGGTTCAAGGTCATCGTTGAGCGCGACGAGCAGCGTATCTTTGACGACGCCGAATTCGAAGAGTACGCATGTTCATCTTTACTCGACTCTATTTTGACGTTCATCTTCCTTACACCCTTGTTCGCCCCGTCTGCGTCCTTTACCTACATCCATATCCACATCCCGTCCTTAGTGTCGGTTGCCGCCTCGTCGATAACAACTCCTGGCCCACCGCCCCTGTGTCGATCCCCATCATCGGCCTCAAGGAACTCCCCATCTCCTCCGATCCCCTCCCTCACACTCACATCCAATTCGCCCACTGTTACAAACGTCAGGCGGGGTGGGCCGACGTCCTGGACAGGTTCCGCCGTGGAGACGGAACGCTCTATGACCTCGAGTTCCTCACGGACGGGCGTGGACGACGCGTGGCGGCCTTTGGGTTTCATGCCGGGTTCGCGGGAGCTGCGGCGGGCGCGCTGGCGTTGGTTGCTGCACGAAAGGGGGAGACCTTGGGCAGCCTGGAGCCATATCCCAATGAACAAGCGATGGTGAGCCATGTCAAGGAGATGCTAGGGGGCAGCGGCAAAGGCGTCCGGGCTCTGGTGATTGGTGCTCTTGGGCGTTGTGGCCGTGGTGCTGTCGATCTCCTTCGCAAGATCGGTCTTGACGAGTGCGTCCTCCCTTTTTTGTGTTCGTCATTGACCCGGATCCTATCTTTTTACCAGAGACGACGTCCTCAAGTGGGATATGGCTGAGACAGCCAAGGGTGGACCCTTCCAAGAAATCCTGGATGTCGACATCTTCATCAACTGCATCTACCTCACCTCCTCTATCCCGGCCTTCCTTACCAAACCACAAATCGACGCGGCTGGCATTTCGAGACGCCTGTCCGTCGTCGTCGACGTGAGCTGTGACACCACAAACCCGTTCAACCCGATACCCATCTATACCGTCAACACCACGTTTACAGAGCCTACCGTACCTGTCGAGTTGGCGTGAGTGTCTACACGGTCTTTCTGTTCTCCATGTTGGTATTCACTGATTTATCTAAAGGGTCGGTGTACCACCAGTGTCGGTAGTGTCGATCGATCACTTGCCGACGTTGTTACCTCGCGAGGCGTCAGAGCAGTTTAGCTCTGATCTACTCCCTTCGTTGTTGCAGCTTCCACAGAGACGGAGCGCACGCGTCTGGACCGACGCGGAGAAACTCTTCAAGGAAAAGCTTGCCGAGGCAGTGAAGGAACTCGGCGCGTGAAACAAGTAGACAATGACTGGAGCGTGGTGGTGTCAGAGATTCGGCGAATCGGGCCCACGTAAATGGCAGGAAATTTCCAAAACATCTTCGGCTAGACGCATTTGTTAGTGATGACCAGGGAAACGAGCAGAAAAAATTTCAAAAGTGATGCACAAATCTTGCGCGTGATGATGTCGTCATCGTCAAAGGTTAAGAGAGAAAGCTATCAATGACTCTGAAATTGGGGACATACTGGGACACAAGTAATCCATGGCACACTGGCAAAACACTTGCGTAGCAGTACATGGGGGCTCAGGTGTGAAGTCCGGTCCTGATTGTTCGCGGGCCGATCTGCTACGAGAAAGCATATATTTAGTAAGCACATCGCAAAATCTGTATGAGACCGAGGATACGAGGTCGAAAGTTAGACATACATATCTGCCATTGTTCGTCCTAGCCGTGGCGTGAACTCTCGGGAGGAGTCGCAGGATCGTGCTCGACTACCCGTGGTCAACGACCGTGAACAAATTTCATAATACAACGTCTGACCTACTCACATTGAATGCGTAAGTGTCTCCAAAGCCTTCGCATAGACCATGCTAGCTTTCGGGGATTGTCGTGTCGGTTAACTCCTGCCATCTTTGCAGAACTGGGGCGTATCCCGAGTGAGCGCAAACGTGGAGTTTGGCCAGCTTACATCGAGCGGCTCTATCCAACAACGATCGTGGTCAGTCTCTCACTGCAGGTAGTCGCCAACTCGCCAAAGTTCGGACGCACTTGGGGTACTATGGAACCAGCCGAAGACACGTTCGAGTCACCATCCCGAAGTGGTCGCTACCCTTGCACAATCCGAGATGGAACAGTGCCAATTGACGAGTGCCATGTGGGCGGTGACAAGGACGCGACGTTAAAGTTCTGGAGGATTTCATCTCCGTCCAGAGCAATGGAAAGAGTCGCAGAGAGCGCAGAAGCATAGCGAGAGGTTGGGATTAGGAGCACGAGCGCGGTGGCGGGTGAGCTGGGGAGAAGAGGACAACGAAGGGGCCGTTTATATAACCTTGGGTTGGCCACTTCGTATGTTGGCACTCAGCATGGAATGGACGTGCCAACGGACGGGAATGCTGTGACAGCCTCTGGCAGAAAGGAATTCGAATTTGCATCTCTTCCATAGCGGTACCTAAGCCTTGACCATCAGCGGCTTCGAAGTACACAAGGGATTTGGGAAGTTACAGAGTAGATGACCAAATGGCGCGAAGTCACACCCTGCCATGATGCTGTCTGTGCCTTGAGTTTTCTCGAACTGGAAGGATGCCCATCAGGTATTCCAGTGCCGAGAGCTGGCGTCCAGGAGAATCGAGGTACTGTATGATCCGGCTTATGTGGTTTCATAAATTATATCAATTTTCTCTGAGTTTTCGTACGACAAAAGCTATGGAAGGACATACAGACGACAGACGGTGTACGCGTCCAACACAAACCACCACAAACATAAAACCACCTAGGAAAGAAGAAAAACTGAGTCGATCTGGTCGAGAAATGAAGAATGAAGTGAACCAGACGACCTTCCAAATGCTGGATTCCGACTCATCCTGGAGTCGATTCCAGGCGGCAGCGAACCCAGGTACAAGCCGAGCCCGAACCATGCGCACCGAGTGCCAAGCTGCAGCCCGCGATGAACGTAAGCGTTGTCTAACCTTGACTATACCTCGACATTGCCACGAGTCTTGCTCCAAGTTTCCGGCAAGACGAAAAGTGTCGCTAACCTTATCCAGTGCAACTTCATCAGGAAAATGGTGAAGAAAAGATATAGCATGGTAGGAAGGATAATCCATTATAATTCCTTGTCATTGATTATCAACCCCCCTTTCGTGATTATAATCAATTATCCTCTCTTCACCATTTTCCTGATGTTCGTATGTCCGTACCCTGATATTGACCAAGTCCAGTAGGATGGAAGTATCGCCCCTCTCCGACTTGAATGGTCCCGCTCCACGACCCCGTTCTATCGACCTTGTCCACATCGTCACGGACTGGAGTCTTCAGTTAACATCCGCGGTCGACCTTGTTCAACCGGTCACGACCATGGCTATTCAGCTTCGCGCATACAATCTTCAAAGTCTCCATCGTCGTTGCTGTATTGTCCGCACCTAAACCTTGTCGCAGGATATAGTGCAATCGTAGCCACAGAAGCGTGGGGAGGATCCAGGTACGTAGAACCAGGCAAGAGCGAGAACTCCACGTCGCCACCACTGCTTACAGCCTTTCTCCGCGCCCTAAATGGGCATGCTAGAGGGAAGGTATGTTAAGCAGCGGAAGCAGATGTTGTCATGGAAGGGAGGAGTGCTGGCCGAGCGGATGTTCGTGGTTCTTTCGGATCTGGCGGGTACTGTGGCGACCGAGCGGGGGGCAACGAGGTTATTGGAGGGGAAGGAGACAACGATTGTTGGCTTGTTCAGAGAGATCGTCTGAATAGGCGTGTACGAGGTTCGTGTGACGGTGTTGATGTTGGCAAAGGTCGAACGGATGCTCGGTATATTGAACGCTGAAGATGTAACAGCCAGATATTGAATGGTATCGAGAGATGTCGGGGAACGTTGCGGGAGTCTTAGGGGATCGTAACATTCGACTCGAACGACGGATGGCGAATATCTATACGGTTTGAATCTAATTGCGACCCGGATCGGGTAGGACTCTTCGAAGCTACCGAAACGGTGAGTGGTGGCAACGACAGATGAGTGGATCATACCCTGAACTGTCCAAGATGGGCAGAGAGCGAGAGAATCGTCTGCAGTGAGACAGTAGCCGAGTACACATGGCTCCTTGAACTCCGGAAAAGTTGGCGATGAGGACGCTGCGATGTTGAGGACTATCGCAGTGGAAGTGAGACAACTGGATTCGGTGGCTGACTCGACACGTTTCCAAAGGTGCTATTTCGAAAGGCGAAGAGCAGTCGCCCATCCGCCTAGATCGAGTTCAGGTCATTGCGAACGGAAATCTAGACAATCAGAAAACGGAAGCCAGAAATGCAGAAGGAAGAGAAAAACAAAGAAAGTGCACCCCAAAAACGTCGCTACACCGCGTGTCATCCGATAGCTTTGCCGTAGATTTTCTGACTGAGACAAGACCGATACTACTGTTGGAGAGTCATCAGCGGAGCAATTAGAAGGAGACTAGAACTCACATCCGAATCCATGGTGCGAGAATAGCTCGCACAAACTGCACGTGAAATCTGTATTCAATGTGCATACGAAAGATAATAACACGAGTGCATACCTAAGGCAGACAAAGAAAATACGTGACGATCGTTCGGGATCGAACCACATACCTGAGTACACACCATTGAAAATGTGTTGGAGAGGAATCTTAGAACTCACCAAACCAAGAAAGAGGTACTGATTTCCAGAAAACGAAACTAATGACGAAGGTAAGGTATACCAAGTCGACTAAGGGCTCCTAGAAACAAACAGGGGCACTTACTGGGAGGCTAACAAAGGAACGAATTGGCCGCCGGATCAAGATGGTCAACATGATGGTGAGAATAGCCAATCTCGGAGCGCACCATAACGCATAATGATCCAGGTGCCTCACAAGCGAGGCAAGGCAACCAGAGGGATTCCTGGTCCGTACCACGGAGAACGGCGATGTGTACGGACGTAGGCCTTGGATGGTAAGGAAGGAGGCGAGTCCAAGGACTTGGGTGGGACGACTTGCACCTCGTCGGCGGACAACGTCATGCTTAGCAGGGCCTTATAAGTCCCGTCAGCGTTCGGCGCGTTGGTCAGAGACATGGCGGACTCGGATGTCGGGGTAGGGGGATAGATTGGACCCTTTGTGGACACCTTGCTATCAAGCCCAGGGATCGAAGAGGTCGATTCCAGCGAGTTCCGCCCCGAGTTATCATGGCCAAGTGAGTCCACCAGGTCTGGGACACACATGCTGTCTCCGTTGTCACAGTCGCTGTACTCGGACTCGGACTCGCTGTCTTCGGAGAGTGATCGAGCGTTAAGGTCCAACTCGAATTCACGGAGCTCTCCAAGCAAGCTCCGCATGATTTCTGGGCTGTCGCAAACCGCAGCTAGTAAGGCGTCACGGGACGAATTGCCTGGGGAGCTACCATGGCCATCTTGGGCACTAATGTCGCGGCTTGAACTCGTTGGCTCATCCGCAGGCCCGACCTGATCCAGGATGCAAGAAATCGCTTCCTCGGTCTCGGTGAGTTCCGAGAGGTTGAGTAAACCAGGCGAGCGAGAGATTGTGACCACCTCTTCTGGGATTGCGACCATGGGACTCGCCGTGAAACTGGCCACACCGTATCGTCGCGTATTGAAAGACGAACATGGTGACACTGGTGATATCCCGTCGCAAGGTGAACAAGAAATGTCGGAGTCGAAGTCGTGCCACGAGCTCTCGGACAAATCCCCCTCCGATCCTTCAAGGATGATGGAGAGTGGCCGCCGACGATCGGTCGCACCAAGAACATGTCCATTGAACGTCGACAAATTCGCATCATATACTGGACGAGCTTCGACTTGGCGTATTGACATCGGAGGCGTTGTCTCAATCCCGTAAGGAGAGTAGGGAAAGTCCGAGTCAGACTCAAACGACGAACCCTCGGAAAGGGTATCCTCGAGTTGTACCGAAATGACGGACAGCGGACGAGCCATCGCACCAATGGCCTCATTGCTGATATTGACGTTCGTCTCAGAACGCATGTCACAGGACAGAAGCCCCTTGGTCCGAGAGCCTGATGTCGGTATTTCCGTCGGAATCCCACCATAGGCTCTATGAGAAAAGTCGAACTCCGGATCAGGACAAGAGGACCCATGGCCAAGTTGTCTCGAAATGCAACAAGGTTCTGGCTGAGCCACCAAGATGCCACCATAAGCCGAACAGTAGCAATCCGAATCGAAATCCAATGACGACTCGCGAGATTGTTGAAGGCTACAAGATGGTCCCGGGGGGAGCGTCAGAGTCATATTGAAAGGCGAGCAGCAGAAATCCGGATCGGAAGCCAATGAAGAGGTCTCGTCCAAAACCTCTCCGTCAGGTTCTCCTGGGACGGAAAGGAATCCCCCTGTGCGAGTAGTCGTACCGATCATGTCACTGGTGAAGGTCACATTGATCGATGTCCTGGTATCATAGGGAGGAAGCAGCTTGCATCTAGGCCTTCCGCCTCGGCGAGATTCTTCGGGTGCACGCTTGACACTGTTGTCCACGTCGTCGTCTTCATCGTCGTCCATGTCCAGGAAGGAATTCATGCCAATTGGTTTCGGTTCAGACACTTGAGGCTCTTGTGTCTCTTCTTCTACACAGATCGCAGGAGCAGAAAAAGTTGGTGGATGGCACTCCACCGGCTGCAGACTACCTTTAGAGGAATGCGTCTGACCATTAAGCGTACTCACGTCCTAACAAGTCGGGTGGAAGTGCCTTGCATAGATCATGTCTACGTGCTGCGAGGGCGGATGTCAGTTCGGACGAGAATCACCCATAGGAATCCAACTCACCTCCAACCCAGCCTCGATGTCCACTGGCGCCCGACGACCTGTAGCTCCGTCGCGGGCAGTATCCGAGCTGCGATGGCGCAAGTTGGTGAAGAGACGACTCCAACCTGACGCTTGGGAACAACTGGTACCAGAACCCTTGGCTGTTCCTTCATTACGCAAGAAATAGGCCGCGATCGATACGATTGCGACCACAGCCACCAGTAGGCCACCAGTCCCGAGTAGGTCCAGGGACTGAGCGGGAGGAGGGTGCCCGGAGTTGTCAATGACAGCAGCAGGAGTGGGGAGAAGCGCAAACGCAGTGGTGCTGGAAGGGATCGGAGACATGATTGTTCGATGGGGAGCTGCGGGACATCGAGAAGGCAGTCTTTATGGTCCTGGCATGTCAGCCTCAGTTTAGATTCGGCTGACATGGAGGGAGGTAACATGGTCAGCCTCCTGCAGGAGAGCATTTAAGCCAGAACCGATAGGTTCGATCTGCAGTTCTGTTGGGAGAGCGTCGTGGTTATGATCAAGGATGACGTGGATGAGCCCGAGTGGTTGCCGTTCCGACCGCAATCAACTTTGCAAACAGTGAACAGATACAAGAATCTCTTGGCCACTTCTTTATGCATAGTAATCAACCTGCATTGCCCGCGTGTTGTCAGTGGACGGTATTCATACGCGGACTAAGACGCCAAGTCCAAGAGATACGTACTCAACGTGTGTGGCGGCGTCGTTAGTCTTCGGCGGTGAAAATTCGGTCGAATGTTAGCCACCGCTGATACAAAACATTGGAATTCACATCAGTAATAATCGAACTCGAAGTTCGCCACCGTTTATAAGTACTTAATCAAAAAGAGCGAGAATGATACTGATTGATGAGAATGGTGCGAGCTGGAATGTTGGGAACGATGGAGGACGCACGCTCTCATGCTAGACTGGAATGCTGGAACAGGAGCTGAAGAAAGCTAGATGTCACGGTGTGAACATGCTACAATTTGACTTGGTCTGCTTTGAAGCGTGTGACCCCTCGGATGACCTCTTTGAATGTGGTCAGTTGTTTGTTTTCCACGTCGTTGCCAAACAGTGGTGCGACATAACTTCTCGATGGTTGAACACAGTGAACAAGTCAAGTCAATTGTGGTTCAACGACTTTTGCACCTGCAGAAGTTTCTCTCAGGAGTCATAATCAGGTCTCAAGACCTCGCCAAGTTCAATCCAATCTGATTTCGAACTACTACCTCCGACGATCACAATGTTCAGTTATCGGGTGTTGTTGTATCACTTCACGGTCAACGTCACGGCTTTCCACTATGCAGATCACAGTCTTCAGGTTGTTCGAATATTCGTTGTCTCATTTCTAACCGATTACATCCGTATCGTCATCAAAGTCTCAAGGTCAACAAGTCATCCACAGTTCCTTAGGTAAATACATGACATTGTTCTTCAAGTCATATTGGATTCTGGTGTGTAATTGTACTTGAAGTTGATTGTCTCTGTCGGATTCAGTCGCGGTGGTGTACCGAAGTTTGAATTTGCTCACCGAGTGTGTGCCACTCATTTACACGTTGCCTATATTCAAGCTCACCCTACTTGCATAAGGCCGACGACATTCGGAGCGGGAGAAGCGATAGCTATCCTCGTGGTTAGTATTGAGCCATCGTTATGAGAGGCGAGAAGAAGCCGAGCTACATGTTTCAATAAG
>JBBPMU010000268.1:0-33483 GCA_038090475.1 Wakefieldia striispora | reverse complement strand
AAAACTCAGCTCACTCGGCGTAACACTCGATACGCCTCCCACAGAAGTTCCCTCTCTTGTCCTCGGACGCATCCAAGGCACAGAGAATAGCACCAAGACGGTGCTCATCTACGGGCACTACGATGTTCAGCCTGTATGTCACCCTTGTCAAATCTTACATGGCGTGAGACGAGCCGTGTCGTTCATGACAATTGCAGGCGGACAGAGCGGCTTGGGCAGAAGCGAACGTTGAATCACCCGACCCATTTGTTCCTACGGAGGTTAGCGGACCTGGTGTAGATAAGCTCGTGGGTCGCGGAACCACGGACGACAAAGGTCCCGTCACAGGATGGCTCAATGTCCTCGAAGCGCATCAAACGCTTGGCATCAAACTCCCCGTGAACATTCGGTTCTTGTTTGAAGGGACCGAAGAGGTTGGAAATGACGCGTTCGAACCCTGGATAACGGCCGAGGCGAAAAAACCTGATGGATTCTTTGCTGGCGTTGATTGCGTTTGCATCGTGAGTACCATCGTACTGATTACCGCGTTTCGGGTCGATACGACCGCCTGACGTTTGGTCGTGTAACAGACGGACAATTACTGGTTCAACGCCCGCCACCCCACACTCTCGTATGGCCTCCGAGGAATCGCCATCTTCAGCATTGATATCACCGGCGCAAAGGACGATCTCCACTCCGGCATGTACGGACGGATGGTTCACGAACCTATGACGGATCTAGTCAAGTTGCTTGGGAAACTCGTAGACACGAATGGTGTGATCACTGTCCCAGGCGTCGAGGAACTGATTCCTCCGCCGTCGCAAGAAGAAGAGTAAGGTTTCTATATCTTGGATTGGAATCGAATACTACCCATGATTTGGATATACATAGACAGCACTATAGGAGTCTCGATTACACGGTCGATGATCTCGCGAAGGATACGGGCAATCACGTAGGTGTAACGAGGTGCCTCACCCTTGCATGCGCGACTCATTTCACATCGCATAGGTCGAATTGACCCAGGACCCGGCTAAACTGTTGATGGGGCGGTCGCGCTACGCTTCTCTTTCCATTCATGGCATCGATGGTGGACGGCAAGGTACCATTATTCCTCACAAGATCAGTGGGAGATTCAGTATCCGGTAAGGGTCGTTCATTTTCCTGAGTTGAAAAACGATTTATTCACGCACTGTTACTGTGTCGCATCCACAGCCTCGCGACGCCCCAAACCCCTGATGCCGTCGCAGCCCTCGTCCAGGACTTCCTCTACAAGGAATTCGAGAAGTTGGGCTCGCGGAACACGATGAAAGTGGATTACTCGTTTGGAGCGCTTCCTTGGGTGGGCGACAAGGATCACTGGAACTTCACGTCTGCGTACAACGCTACCAAAGTTCGTGTTGTGCATCCGCCGATGCGACGCCGTGCGCTCGGAAGACTCAACTATTTCGTTTGCACAGACCATATATGGGGATAACCTCGCACCTTACTATACACTCGAGGGAGGGACTATCCCGTTGGTGTTCACCCTGCAGAACGAACTTCCGGGGCAGCCCAATGTGCTGCTGATGCCCATGGGCAGATCGAATGACGGTGCTCAGTAAGCCCACCTTGTACTCAAGCGGGTCTGCGCACTAATGTCTTTTCAATTTCCATCGCAGTTCCTTGAGCGAGAAATTGGACATTGAGAATTACATCAAAGGGGTAAGTTTTCTCATCGCCGCCTTTCTGTGGAGAAACAACTCACCTATTTGTGTACCACTTGTGCGCCCACGCTCTTAGACGATGGTATATGGGGGGTACCTGTACGAAATCGCTAAAGCCACGGACGATGCGAAATGATGGGAGCATTAGTGGCTGGTTTCATATAGCTTGACAAAGTTGTTGGTATCGATCGATTGCCTAACTATGACGACTTTTCACGATCTGCCACGTTGTACGATCAATGCCCTCGTCTCCCGCTTGGCTCCCAGTCGTCAGAGCGAACAGCTTATGCTACGACATGCAATACGTGGTCGCAGCAGAATTACGAAGCTTGTTTATGTTGTGTGCGACGAATCTATGGAGTTCTTCCTGCTTGCACGCCCGATTCTTCTCAACGCTTGCTCTGTCTGCATGATCCCTTCTTTCATGCCAACATTTTTGCACTGCTTCAGGCTCTGCTCGTACAACGAACGCGCCGTCGTCAAGTCTTGGTCCATCTAAACAAGTCGGGATTTCAGTTCAGAGGCATGTCTCTCGGAAGCCAGGAATAAAGACGCTTACCTCCCGCAGCATGCCAAGGTTGAACAAGACCACCCCGAGGACTTGATCGCAGACTTCTTTGCTTTGATCACTGGCGGAGGTGAACCACCCTTTTCGAGGTAATGGCGTCTCTTCCACAGATTGGATGATGCCAAACGCGTGCCGTGCCCACGCTTCTGCCTGGCGTCTGATCTCGGGTGACGGTGGTCGTCGCATGATCAGTTCTGAGAGATTGTTCATCAACTGTGCAGCTGACCGGGCGTGAGTAGATACATCAGATCCAGAACTCGGAGGTAGACCAGACGTACCCTCGCACCGATCTTCAATGCTCACGTTTGTCGTGTTTGGTGGGAGAAGGAGCGAAATGGCCTGCAAATAAAGTGGCATGGCATACCTTGTTCGACGATCAGTTCGTATTTCTAGGGGATTTGCGGCGGAGGCATCGTGCAAAGGACTCACTCGACGTTACCCTTAAGCGCGTATACGGATCCGAGCGCGGCAAGCGGTGCACCAAGGTCGACTCTGCGCATCCAGGACGGTAGCTCGAGCTCCGCGAGCACGATACCAGACGTCGACGTACTGGCAGAGCGCGACGCGACGTCATCGCCGCCACTTCTGGCAATAGCGTCCCCGTCATTGTTTTTCGTCGTCTGGGTCTGGTGGACGCCTGCCAGCCGAATAACCTCCTCGACCGCCCACACGAGCCACTGTTCTTCTTCCTCGGCGCCTGCGTTGTTGTCTCCGTTTGGAGAAGAGAGCTCGGCAAGTTTGCACGCGACGGCAACTCTGCGGAGGCGCTCCTCGTTGGTGAGAGTATACATTGCCCAATCGTTCTGGTTCTCGCCCTTGCTGGTGCCGCTGGTGCCAGAGTCTCCTTTGGGGGAACCACCAGCAGACGACAAACCGCCACCTTTCTCCCATACGTTCTGTAACACCTCCTTCGCTCGTCGTTCGGGGGCGACTTCTGCCAAGACCGCAGCGATACCTGATAGTTTGAGGTATGGGTCAGAACCGAGCGCCGACAGTGGGAGATCCAAAGCGGTTTGGTAGGCGCTGTGTTCCGAACATGCATGGGGTTAGAACACTGAAGCTTGGGACTGAAGAACGTAACGCAGGAGGATACCGAGTGGACGCGACAGGAAAGAAACGCACCGAGTAAGGAATCGCTCACTCAGAGCGAAGTCACCCTGGTTCCTAGCTCTGATCCCAGCGCGCAAGTCTTTACGGAGCTCTACAGGCCATTGTGTGAACGAGGTGTAAATTTCGTAGCTGCCGCGTTTTTACGCGACATTCATTGACCGTTCCGTGTACACAACAGACAGAAATCGGGTATCCAGAGTTAATGTATAGATACTAGCGTTAGCGCAGGGATTCGTTTGAATGGTGATACGCCACGCACAGGCCGAGTGCCGTGGCGCCTGCGCCTAGTGCAAGCAGCGCGGTGAAAAGCGTAGACACGCGAATGCTGCTGCCATATAACAGCCGGGATGAGTTACTAGCGGCTGCGCGTGGTTCTTGGTTGGGTGAGGTCGAATACGACCTCGGTTGGACCGACAAAACCTTCTTGGCACGACTTGAAGTTAACTGAACGTGTTTGGATAAACGTGGAGCAGAATAACGAAGGAGGCGAGTTTGTTTTGTCAGTTCTCTACGTACGGTAGCGGTCGACATTCTCGAAGGTGCCACTGCCAACGCTAAAACCGACTCGAGCTCAAACAACGGCGTCCGGCCCGACTTTAGCCGCGGCCCGTTTCATACTGTACCAGAAATCGCATGAGTATCATTTAGACTGTATCTTCAATGTCATCTTCCTCCAACCACCCCTTTGCCGAGCCCACGTCTTCACCTCGCAGCCCACCTGGCAGTCTCATATCCTCATCTCCATCTTCCTCCACGTCGCCGTCCTCATCCTCTCCTAGCACATTACTCCCAACAACCCCAGCGCTCCACGGCAGATGTGAGAACAGTCGGTGCGTCCGCGGTGGGTACACGTAAAGTGGCCCCTGTGGCTTACTTCCCATGGACTTGTGAGCTCGATCGAGAGCAGTCAACCAGCCTCCAAGCTCAGTCACAACACTGGCATGGGTCCACTTGCCCACGGAGATCGACGACGTCGGCAACTCTTCGTGCGTATGTGTATGACTATCGACGTCTCCCACGCCTTTCCCAAGCCAACCAAGAACATCCCCCACCGCGTCCCAAGCCTCGAGTTCCTTGGTACGCACGTCGAACCACGTGGGCTTGCATACCTTCTGTCCTCGCCGCGGTACGGGTGTCGGGAGAGAGTGGAGTGTCGAAAGCGTCATAGCAGGGAATGCATACGGGGGATTTGCTGACAACGCCTGAAAGGATCGGCTCTCCCGTCAGTATGGACAACACCTCGGCGGGACACAATACAACGGGAACAACTTACCCCGCCCATGCAGTCAACCCAGCTCAGTCCTTCACAGACACCATCACACTGATCGATGTCGGTGCAGAACTGGGTATAGTTCTGGTGAGTATACAATCCGAGCAGCGAGGAATCGATGGGCGATTCCGCTGCAAGCGTCTACGTAACAGATAAAGGTAATGAGTCGCCTGTAGCGCAGTGTGCTTTTGACAAGGCTTGCCTCGATGCACACTCGACTCGCTTTCCGGTCATGATGCGAAAGCCACCCTGGGAGAGGTGGCGGATCGGGTAGTTGCATATCAAGCTCACGCTCTTTCGCGGCATCTTTGGTAGACAGACGGGGTGCAGGAGGATCGAATTTACCTGGATAACGATATGGTGTTAGTGACATCCAAACGGCCCAAAGTGCACACTGACGTTTGTTATATAAAATCTTCCCCATCAAGTGAAACAGTACTAGACTTTGCTCGCGTCTGGTGACGGCTTCCAAAACCACACGGACATTTGTGGTCTTCTTGGTTTCGCTATCGATCTTGCGACTCGCCTTACCTTTCGATTTCACTGACGGTGCCGGGAGGTCCACTACACACGCAAACTGAAGAGCCATAATCGCGCTCCGGATATCTCCATTGGAGGATCCTACAATGATATCGAGGACTTCGCGCGAGGGTTGTTTGCTCTGCCTCTCGTGCGCCTCCAAAGTTCCAAAATGCGAAGAAAGAAGAGCCTGCAGTGCTTTTGTCATCAACGTGGAGGCTATGGGGTTAAACCTGGATGACAATGTCCGATCAAATCGGAAATCCAAGTAGTGATATACATACCCAATGCACGTTACGTATGGACTCGCTAGTAATTCGGGTCCTAAGACATTTCGGATGTCCAGGACTTCCTTCTTGCCCCATCTCCGCCCGTTGCTCCCGCCATCCCACACGTCATTGTCTGGCTGTTCGGCGCGGAGGCCCGAGTCTGACACAATAATAACGATCGGCGGGCCTGGCGGCTCGGAGAGATTTGAAGAAGGGATACATAGCGACCGAAGAGCGACTTGGAACCGCGCTTGAGTAGGTCGATGAAGAAGATTAGGAAGGTCTTCCAAAAGAATGACCTGGCGTTTGCCCGAATATTGTGCAGACGAGCGGGACTGTGAGGATGATGGAACATGCAGCCCTGAGGACTTTCGAGCAGTGTTGCGATACCCAAAGATACTCTTGCAAGTCATCGCACGCGTCAGAAAAGCCTGGAATTTGTCGAAATGTGACTCCATCTCAACATAGAATTCATCTGCGGGAAATAGGGTGGTGAGCGGTCCGAAAACGAGTTAGCAGTCCTTCCAGCAAGGTCTCGTACAATGCACATACCATCCGGATGAGGTTCTTCATTCGTGAAGGCAGACGGTCCACGTTCACTCATACTATTTCGCCACTCCAGAATCTCAAAGTCAAGCTCCCTGGATAGAACACGTAACGTAGACGTTTTCGCGGTCCCTGCTGGTCCAGTGAGGGCGAGTATGCGCTGCAAAGCATGGGAGCACGAAAAGGTCCATTAACACCGTTGACTCGAGTGGCACCTAACGACAGTGACTTACACGATACTTTCGCAATTTCGCCGACGGACCACCCTCGAGCGCTTCCAAAAGCCATCTTCGCACATCCTCTACTTTACGTTTGTGAACTACCAGTTCCGCCTTTGATCAATTCAAAGTTCATGTAGAAGGACACGTCAGACACGAGTTAATGAAAACACGAGAATGACGCGTCTTACCTCTGTCAGAGGCTCGTACTTGTCCACCCATAGAATATCATCCTCCCTATCCGTCGATGACCGCGTCTCCCTGCCCTTCCCTTTGACGTCCACCACGACCTGTTGACCTTGAAGGAGAGGTTTTGCCAGTCGCGAACCCGTGGAACCTTGAGAATTCGATACCATGACGGTGTCTTCATTGGTTAAGTCAAACACGGGAAGATTAGAGAGCTATGTTGGACGAACAGCGACAATGAGTGCGTTGGGCGAGTTCGAGTTCGTTGGGAGACGTACCGAGAAACCGTTACGGTGCTTTTTCGTCGGGGGTTGCGAACCATCCTGATCACTGTCGCGACGTGCGAGCTTGAGTGTTTTGAGGGGCTTCTTGGAGCTCTTGTTGGATGTCGGAGGTGTGGATTTGGCGGCTGGTTTGCGTGACATGGCACCACCAAAAATCGGACATTGAAGCTTTTCGACTCCTTAGACTCTGACACCGACCAGTCTAACATTGTACGCATCAATACTTCAAATTATTACCCATCATGGTCGTCTTGAGCAGGCATCAGACACGCACAGTAAGTACTGCTGAATTCGAGGACTCAGTACTCAAGGTGGATCTTACGACAAGTGATGGTATGTATCTCCAGCCCGCTGGTTAGGAACCTCCTTCGACACTCGGAGCATTGCAGTTACCCTTATCTCCGATCCCTCGGGGAAGAGGCAGGTTTCTGTCAATGTTGTGCCTTACTTTATTGATCATGATGCATCACTTGCTGGTACCGAATGAGTTTATCGTCCATCTCTATCCGCGTCAGACACCCAGAAGCTCAGCGCTCAGTGTTCAAATGTTCGTAACCGTACCCATCCGGATTGATTACCCTGTGCGTTTCACCTATCCACCTTGCGGATGCTGGAGTGGCAGTGGCACCACGTTAACTAAGGTCCTGACCTGGACCACTGGTATGTAGAGTAAGGTAGTAGCAAGGGATGACAAAGGGAAAACAAAGACTACGTGGTGAAAGAGCGAAAACACGAAAGTAGCGATGACGATAAAAGGAGAGAGAGGCATACTTGCGGGTAACATGGCGCAATGAAGTAGGGTGGCTTTATCAAAGATCCTGGTCATATCCGAGTCATTGGCGATTCGTTTGCCAGGTCAGGTCATAGACGTCCGGCGATCCTCAACTACTTGTAATCAACCTGAATAATCTGGGCTAAGCTGTGTTTCCGATACCCGGATTACGATCAGCTCTTTGGGACATTCGCCGTCAGCATTGTACCCTGGTGTTACAGGTAAGGGGTTGAGAGTGCTATATCATAGTATATGGAACGATGCAGACGTAACAATAAGTGGTACCCGTTACTCAAAATATTCAGATTTAATCTTTAAAAACATTTGATCAAGGTCGAGAAATATGCCTTGCATTATTTCGACCTTCGGCGAATGAACTTGAAATGCTTCTATACATAGTCCTATATGAAGCTAGCTTGTCGACTATGGTGATAGCAGACAGAGATCAGGGATATGCGAAATCGTTCACGTGCCTCTACGCCTTATGAAACTGGTCTTTGATCTTCCAAGGCGTATCATACCAACCAACCTTTTCCAAGAGAAGATATTGTACGACTTTACGTGGGTCGGTGAGGTCCGAATTCACCGCTCGCCCACGCTTGTCAGCGATATCGATTTTCTGAACGGAGTCAGTGGATGATGCGGCGAACTGAGTGAGCCACTTACATGTGTAGTATCGAACTTGATAAGGGCTTGAATAAGAAGACGGTGTCCATGAACGGGATCCGCGTTTTCCGTGTAGACCTCACCCGCTCGGACAGAAATAATTTCCACTGGTGTGGGTGCTTTCCGCTCTTATGGACGTCAGCATGTATATTGCTTTGCCAAGGCGACGTACCTTTCGACTTGGGGAACAACGCTGCATCCGAGACATCGCTAGTGATGCTCCAAGTCCAAGTTTCGCCTCTTTCGCGCCGACGCATGGCCTTGATGGTCTTTTGCTGGAACGGACCGGACGTAAATTCTTTCACAGTATCCTCATGTCCCCTAGAGACGATTAAATTCGAAGCGACATGTTTTCAGACGCACGTACCTCGCAATCGAAGTGTTTACTCTGCGATACGTACCAAGAGCTAGTTGCCGTAACGGAGCCAACAAGGCATCTGGAGAGTTATTCCGTACGCTCAGTATGCGACCCAAGGTTCTGACGCGTAATTTGATATTCCTCCCCGGGAAAGCATTTGCTTTCGCCATGACGAACATACTGAGAGGGTGGCGAGGACATTACAAACTGCATTTGGTACAGGGGAGCAAAAGCGCACCTATATGAGTTCTTCATCCAGTTGCTCGTGTTGTGCTTGATCGCATACCAGAGGTCGCTATGTAATGCAGTCCCTGATGTCGGCACGCGCACAACGAATACAAGCATGATACACACGAGAATTTGCTTGCCGCGAACACAGGCTTAGCAGTGAGCGAACGAATCATTGGACGGAGGTCATAGGGTATCTCCGCATCTGAAAATTTTGTGAGTTATATCTCAGCAGGGAAGCGGGCATAGTGTCATACCCAAATTCGCCATTTCCGTTCCCCACACGTCTGCCGCAGCATACATCTTGTTAAACCGTTTCATACTCTCCATTGCCTGAAGACTCTGCTCCGCGGCGCTTTCGAGTGATGCGGATCGAGACCTGGACTTGTTTTCCTTTCCATCTGACGGCTTTGTTTCCCTTTTGGATGATGACTGAACGGTCCGGGAAGTCAGAGACGCTTGAGAACTGGATGACTTTTCCTTGCTTTTGGTGGCCATCGCTGCGTACGACCGCGAGCCGACAACGATTGTGTGGGGTGTCCACAACGACCTGCACGTCCTGAGCCCAGCTGCAGCCATCGTCGGGCGAGTCTGAATTAGTACAGCGTTTCCTTCGTGGTCAACGGAGAAAGTATCTCCAAAAGGGGGAGTTAACCGGGGCCTTCCAGATAATTCCCACGAGCCTCGCCGGGCCTATTACGCATGCGATTCGGGATGGATATAAAAGGACCATCCGCGACAAAAAATTCCAACACATTCACGTCTACGCACGTTTGCTTCTCACCACCATCATCTGCTATGCCTGTAAGTCATCCTCACCAATTTCCCTGGATTCTACTCACTTTTCCGCTCAGCGTTCATCGCGTTCGTCTCGTCCTGCACCTAGACCAGCCGCTGCACCGGCACAACAGTCTCGTGGAGCTCATACCACCGCTATGCCCCCACAAGCTGCCCATGCAAACCCCGCCCATGCCCCGGCACCCCCAGCAGCCGCTCAGTCCGGTCAACCCGGCATGCTTGCACAAATGGCCGCCACTGCCGGTTCCGTTGCGGTTGGCTCGGTTGTTGGTCACGGAATCTCCAGCATGCTCTTCGGTGGATCCAGCTCGGCAACACCTGCCGAACCTGCTGCTCCAGTTCAACAACAGTCCCTCCAGTCTACCCCTGCCTGTGACGCTCAGGCAAAGGACTTTACCCGTTGCTTGGACAAGGCAGATTTACAGAGCTGCTCGTATTATCTTGAACAGCTCAAGGCGGTACGTAATTGTTATTGCACTCGCGTCACTCGTGCTGACAGATCTATCCCAGTGCCAAGCTGCTGCTGCTCAATTTTCGTAGATTTAGACGTTGATTGTAAGCATATGCCTACCAATGACGTCTGTCAGTCGTCACTTCTACCTCTCAATATATTCATTGATGAGGCTTTGGCCGGTCGACTCAGTGGGGTATGATCGGCTCAGCCGTGCATTCCCGGGCTTACCCATTTTACCTATTATCGGTCATCGGCAACGTTATTTTTGCGACCCAGGTACTCTGCTATATGAAAGGTGGTATCCTCTCTATCGGGGTAATAATATTATCCAATTTAATGTTCAGCGGTTCCCATCCAGTTGGAATGTGCTATATTCTGGGATTCTGTCGCTCGGGTCACTGCTTGCAGTGGACCATCTGGCTTCCAACCTACAAATTTAGACAAGTATCATGGAATTGCAGGCGAGTTTTCTTTGCGAGGCTGATCATCGATCGCGTTACCGTTTGTTCCGTGAACTCGTCGTAAAGACTTTACCACAACACCGAACTCTCAATACCGTGTCGAGCGAGAACCTCTGACGTTCTTATGTAGGTTGCCTTGAGAGTTTGCAAGCCAAAGTATTGTGAACCGGTTCACTTCCGGGTAAAAATCAGCCCTGTAGTCTCGACTGCTTCTTGTTGCATTGAATTCACATCCAGCATCCCAAACTCGGATACCAATACTGCCTCTCTGGCTTCTCAAGAATAGAGCCCAGCATTCACATGTTCAGTTGAAGCTAGACCTTCTGGGTGGTTGAATATCCACGCCCTCATGGTACGCGACGTCCTGCGGTGATGTTCATACTGGACATACCGCGGAGTCGTAGAATGTGGGCAAGCATCTGTACCGCAGAGCATCGATCCATCTCTGTACTTAACAACGAACCTCTAGCCAGCCGTGGTACCTACAAGTCCTCATCGTATTCGGTCGTTGTGATCAGAAAAACGAAAACGTTTTCGTTACCAGTGTTCGCCAGTCGTTGCATCGTTACCCAATCTCAAAGGTTTGTGAGACATGTTAGGCACCAGCTGCTTCCTTTTCACCCTGATGCGGTGGAACACCCAGCTGTCCCTATGGTCAAATCTCATGATGCCGAGACTCTTTGTGCTCCTGCTCACAAACACATGTGTTCACAGCTGCCTTTCCTTTTCCTCGATATAATTGCCGTTGATTGGTGATCAACAATACCTCAGGGAGCCTGCTGATAGTGGGTTGCCCGACCAAAGCCATCAACACTCAGGCGCAAGGGTGAGACATGTCACACCGAGTGCTTGAACGTATCCGACATCGCTATAATGTTGTGCATCGGTCCACGCACGGGTCTCACCTAAACGGGGCTCGATGGCCGCCAATGAGGTGGTACAGGCATTCTCCTTTCAAGTAGTGTGTGGTCATCCAAATATTCTGATTCATGTAGAACCTTTGGAACGAACACACCCCGTGACCCAATCGTTTCCATTCCACATATGGAGCATAAATAAAACAACCCGCCGATCAACGAATCCCGCCGAATGGATACGCTCACCTTGATCACGCAACCCATATACTACCCATGCGCATGCCTTCTCCCCCGCCTCCCCCGCCTTGTCACCCACGCCGAATACCTCCACCGTTTCCCTCCTCCCTCTCCGTCCTGTTCCGCGCGGCCCCCCGCCCCCCCTTCTGCCCCCTCCTCATTCTCATCCTCGTCACGTTCCTCCGGATCCGGATCCTGGTCTCGCTCCTCTTCTTCCTCTGCAGAGATGTCGTATGGGAGCGGTACCTCGCGAGTGACACGGTATTGGTCCATGTTACCCAAGTGTTCGTTTTCGAGTCGGACTGGATATGAAGAGGGAATGAGCGGGTGAGCGAGAAGGATGCGAAGGAGGCCCACAGAAATTCCATTGGACACGTCTCAGCACCTCGAGCGCCGATACGATGAACGTCCGTATGAGCATGTTGGGCTCAGCAGGTATGTACATCAACCAGAGGAACCGTATGGATACGTTGGATACCTGTCAAGCCCACTCGTGGACACGCGTGAGTTGTTCGGGTCGCGAACGTAAAAATGGAGACGCACCAATGCAAGGTAATAGGACTGACCATGGTTTTCGGGGTGAACGTGGTGGAAAGAGAATAGGAGAAAACGTACCGGTATACGTGATTTGTAGATAAGCTCCTGCCTAAGGAGCGGGTATCGCGCGTGTGGTTTTAACATGGACCAGTCCATCAAGAGATCCTGAAGCCGATATATACACGCGTTACGGTTATCGAACGACGAAGATGGCGAAAGCTTACCCAGGCACCCGCATACAATGCGTAAACACAGGCCGTGAAGCACCAGAGGACATAGCTCGGCCCGACGTGGGGATCCCCTGCGAATGATGTCGAGGACGTGTCAACCCATCTTATCCGACGACATACCTTGGTGCCTCCAGTAAAAATAGAAAAAGTAATAGATGATTCCCATACCATACTTACCAGCCTATTCGAACAAACCAATAGTAAGCACCGAGCGACGAAGGAAATGCATCACGAAGCCATACGTTGATAAGATGCGTAGGCAGCTTCGAATCTCGGTATCGCCTCACACTCTGTACGAACCGTCCCAAAAAGGGCAACGCAGCCAATATGAAATACCACCCCCAATTCCGACCCGCGCCGCACAGTGACCACACCTCTTGCACCCGGGAGTCGTATGCGGACGATACTAGACCCTGAAAGGCTGTTCCGATGGCAGACTTGGTGGCAGGGAAGGATGCGAGTGACGGGGTGGACAACCTGGAGTAGAAATTGGAAAAAGAGCTGGTATAGAAGCAACCGACGAAAAACATGTTGGAGAGAGAATAGACAAGACTGCAAAATTGATCGCTGGTAATAGCCACGTGAGATAGCGCAAACGAAATAGGGTCTTATACCATACCCGAGCCAGAAATCCATGAACTTTGAGATACGATCAGATTCCGAGACGGCACCGTGGGTTGCATGATGAGTGACGAACCTCGACTTTCCACACCCCACTAACAAAAAGCTTGGCCGTCTTTTTCAATAGCCAGTGACGGGCGCGTCCCCACAGAACCGACTGTATACAGACGTGGTTTGCGTTAGACAAGCATGAAGAACAAAAAGACGGTTACAGGACTCACGCGCATCGGATTAAACATGATCATGATTACGAGGGCAATCCAAACCAAGGGCCACAGCATTGGGGGTCCAATTTGAGAAAACGAAAGCCAATACGCATAGGCGATGGCGCAGAGAAAGAAAGAAGGAAGCTTTCGGTGCCCAGTCAAAAATCCGCTTGTGGTAGACGCTCGCCACGTACTTCAAAGAATTCATGGTGATCAAGTCTCGACCTTGGATTCAAATCTACACGGAATGTTAAAGATTGAACAACAGAACTTGATCCAAACGCACCGAAAATGAAAACGTAGTTAATCTTCTCATGTGCCCATACGGCAATATTGGTGCCAATTAGCAACGCCATCAGTACCGGCAGGAAGAGTACCGAGTAGATGAAAAGCAAAATATTCCAGGATTGGAGCGTATCACGCGTTTCCTGCATGAAGGCTACCAATGCAAGTTCAGAGTGGTACGCAAAGTCTCAAAATAGACCTCACATAGGTAAGTGCCCAGTGCAAGCGCCGGAACTGCTAGCCCCAACCACATCCCGGAGCGGAATGTACTAAAGTGGTGTGTCTTCACAAAAGGTCCGATTCGAAGCCGGCCCATCGCTTTCTTTCTGTCTCCGCGTTCTGATGGTTCGTGCGTCAGTGAAGTATGATGAAAACATCCGCGTGGTGGGACGAACCGAATCTCGCCGCGTAAAGGTCTTCTGTTTCCTTGAGCATATTGCTAACAAGAGTACCACTGAAGAAAGCGGAAGGTTCCACCTAGGATAACATGATGTCTGTTTACTATAGTACCACTGGTGAGCGTCGCCTGTACCTTTTCCTTCATGTAAGCATCTAAAACAGGATTCTTGGTGATCTTCTCATATTTCTTCAGCGCTTTGCGAAACCCGGTAAGGTTAAGGATCTTGGCACGAAGAGGTAAGCGACCCAGTCGCAAAAAAAACAGTATGGATAACAGTCCAACATAGATCGCGGTTCCCATCGAGGAGATTGAGCGAGAATTCGAAGGTTACAGAATTTCAACATGAAACATTCGACGAGTCACCAAGAAAGAGAAAGCTCACTCTGTAATTGTTCAGGACCTCGAGACCCCTACAAATGTATCCCGCATGTTAGCATCGTGTTCGCATCAAGATAGCACAAGACAAATCGAATGCATTATGGGCGACGCGCGACCAGGTTCTAGAGAGACAAATTTTTCGAAGAACATTCAGACATACCGGTAGTGTTCAATCACAGCACGCCGGAGGCGCCTTTTGGCGTGTTGGTATTCATGAGGGTCCAAGGGGTTCTTCGTCGTCTTCGTGCTATTCGAGCGTCCAATAGATGGCTTGACAAGGTCATCAAGCTGTTTAGAGGAAGATGGAACGTTAGTATCAGGATTGTTTTCGGCTTCATCAGTCGCTGTTCCTTCCTGTTTGGGTTTAGAGCGCTGGCTGCTCCGTCGCTGGTGTCTGTCCGCGCGCATACCTAAAGTGGACATATCGACAACACCACGACGGCCTAGTATTCGTCAGTCGAGGAAGACACGTATACAGACACAAAATTACCGCTACGTCCAGATTCCGAAGCTTGTATCCCGACCGCGGCAACAGATCCCGAGTCTGGGCCACGTAACCATTGCATCCACGAGGAAAGTTGAGATGCGGCAGGAAAACGTGCTTTTTTGACCCAAGGCTGGTAATTTGACTGTGCAGAGGATTGCTGAGGGCGGACGGATGATTCAGTAATATGACCTACCGTCGACCACAAAAAACACTGACATAAAACATCTGGCGGTGGAGTCCGAGTTCATTGAGTTGCTCTTTTAACCGTTGGGCACGCTCGTGCATTTCTTTCTCCCTCTCTGCATAAAAATTTTCTACCTTCTCTAGCTCAGTATCGAGCATGTCAAAAAATCTGACATGGCTTGGGGGTATGTTGGCAAGTATGACGCGCAAAGACAGTGGTGCAAAAGAAGCTCCTAGCATTATAGTTAAATTATGGCAGGGCACTGGAAAGGAGCGAAAAAAATACCCGAGTCACGAAAGAAAGGGAACAATACACTAGCACGGGGGGTTCTTGGGGGTAACGGTGTTTGCTGTGATGGAGCGTCCGACGTCGATCCAACCAAGCGAGGTGGCGGGTGAAGCTGAAGGCTGGACAAGGCCAATCTCAAGGGAGGTCCTGATGTGCATGATCCGTGAGCCACTGGGTTAGACCGCGGGTCGCATGTCTGGATCTTACTTTCGTGATTACTCGTTCTTCGCCTTATAGGGGCAGCAGCTGGTGGACGGTTAATCACGTTCTTTGTAGCGTCTGTTTCAGGGTCAGTTCCAGCGGTCCGCGGGCTTCCCACCCGTGCCGATGTTGTGGTGCCTGTATCCAATTGAGGTCCTGGAATGTGTAATTTAACGCTTGAATTCTGGGGACGATCTATGTTGCGGAATGTGCGAACCTTGCGAATAATCATGTCCCCCCTCATTATTTGCCCCAGACTGATTCACGTTCGTCGGTCCAAACGATGTGGACTGACGAGCTTGCTGCGCATCTTCTGCGCGTATAATTCCGAGCTGTACTTTAAGCCCGCGGTAGTCTCTGTACGATCACGGGTTGCAATATCAGGGCAAGAAATGTAAAACGGAAAGACGGTAAGTTCGTTACATGTAAGCCTTTTTCCACTCGGGAGTCTATAGAAAGGAGGTCAGGACGAAAGACACTGGAGTTGGGCCAAGGTTATTCACCTGGGCATCTTGGAGGTATCTGCGATGTAGTGGGGTGAGTACATGGTAAGTCAAGAATGAGCATGCCTGCGAAGGGGACTGCACCTCACCGTGCAAATTTCATGTCTCAATGACGTATCTAAACACAAGGGTTGGATATAAGGCTAATACAGTGGCCACTGGCAGGGTGTGGTGCTATATGGTATCGCTAGGTACCCTGAGTCTAATTGAGGACCGAATGCTACAGAGTCAGCCCGCATGCGTGCATGCGAGAGGATATATATATATGCGACTGACACAAAGTCTCCGATCGCGAATGCAATTTTTTAATTTCCCAAGATACGAACAATCTCCGATACAAAACATACCGAATGTAGTCTGATACCCCTGCCCTTTTACCATTCCAATCGCACATTTCTCGCCCTCGTCTTCTTATGATCCCCTCGGCATGAAATTGACTGACCATCACGTGCTCATTTTCGACGTGTACGGCACACTTGTCGATTGGGAGTCCGCCATACACGATGCCCTGCAACCCCTCCCTGTCTTCCACAACCTGACGCGGGAGGAGGTCCTCGTTAGTTATGCAGCTTTAGAGGGAAACTTGCAAACGCAGTTCCAAAACATCCCCTACTCTCAAATTCTTGATTTGGCTTATCGCCGGCTGGCGAACCCATCTGATGGTGGCGTGACAACAGCAGGCATTGCAGAGGGTGCATTGAGGAAGGGGCAACTCCACGCGTCTACGTCCAATGTTCAGAACGAGGGAGATGGAAAAGAGACCCTACCCGCACCTGTGCCTGATGCAAATAACCCTGCCCAGAGTTTCGGGAGGTCCATACCCAACTGGAAGCCGTTCCCAGACACCATCGATGCACTCCACAGACTCAAAAAGCATTTCGCCCTCGTCGTCTTATCCAACGTCGACGACGCGAGCTTCGCAGGGACGCATCAGAAGCTTTGCACGCCCGATTACCCAGGATCTGGTTACCACACAGTCACCCCAGACTCGCCCTTCTCGCTCGTTCTCACCGCGCAGCAAATCGGTGCTTACAAACCAAATCCACTGATGCTGGAGAGTGCCATCAGGCAACTTTCTGCAAATCCTGACCCCTCCCTGCCGTCAATCCCCGCGGCGCAATTCGATCCGTCACACGTCCTCATCGTCGCTAACTCTATTCACCATGACATCATTCCCGCCATGCAGCATGACTTGCGTAGCGTTTGGGTTAGCAGGCATGGGGTCAACTTTATAGGGAATGAGCGCAGCGTCGCACAACATCATCTTCAGGAGGATCCTGCTATGGGCGGCAAAGCACCCTATACGTGGCGTTATGAGACCTTGGGTGGAATGGCGGACGCTGTCGAAGCAGAGAAGTCGTCGTGAAAGAAGAGTGATACAATGACAGTCGTGTGACCAGTGTCCTAACACTCAGGAAATTAGCTTCCCACCGTGGTGTAGTCTCCTTTAGAAGCATAATACCACTCGAAAACAGATCTTCCGACCACCTGAATTTACTCATCACCCAACGGCCGACTAAACCGCGTATAGTGAGTATTTCTCATAGGCATTCTGCCTGAGTTTTCTCCCATCCCGTCATAATCCATTTTCGACTGCTCACCGGTAGGGTCGTCGTCGTGATACCCGCTCCACCTAGGTAGAAAAGAAGTCCGAGCTGATTCTGATGATGCCTGTCTGAAGCACTAGATTAGACCTCGAGGCTCGGCTGCGAACTCGTTACCCCCGATGCAGCCGTATTGCGACCACTTCACTCACTCGTACCTTTAAAAGCACTGTGAAGCCTACTTCATCCTCCGATCGTATCTGCAGTCGATGCGTGCACATGTTATGGATGTTTTGGACCAACTACTTGCCCATTTCGACTACACCGAGGATCAGCACTCTCTTCGAACGTTGACAATTGCCAGACACGATCAGAGGCGTGTGCACAGATGCTCTGTTCCAGCGTTTTCTTCCACCCGATCGTAATCACTCACCAGTAGGATCGTGACCGATAATGTCCCCCCTCTCACATAGCATCGTCTGTCAAGGAATGGTAAACAGACCCCCGATCTTCAACAGCCGGAACACGAATCACATGAATGGTTTCATGGTCACGCCTCGCTTACTGCCGTTTATACGCATGGTGATTGTGTTCGAGCTTCTTCTTCCACTTGCATCGTCCTATCACTACACGCGGCACAGTCCACTTCGACAGTCGATAGAAGCCCAATGTGCGACGGTCATCGTAAAGACTCGGAACGCCACATGGGACGCACCGTGGCATTCAATAGGTAGCGCTCGTCTTCATCCGAATGCCACCGGGAAGCGCCACAAAGCCACGCCACTTCCATTTCGTTTGCCGAAGCGTGGCTGCAGTGGAGTTTACAGCCTACATGCGGCTCCGAGGGGTCGTCACAGGGAATACGTTACACATCTCGGGAACAATAGTCATCCACTGTCGAGCCAAAATAGAATAGACAGACTGGAAGTGGTCTACTTTCTGTTATCGAGAACCATGCTGTGTGTTGCATCCGGTTCAACCCCCAAGGACCTGATGGTTTCAAAGAACCGTTCTTTCGGTGTTCCGCACGGATTGTAGTTCCTCGAGGCTAGGTACATCATGTTTCGGTTTTAACACTCGCCACTCACCTAACATCGGCTCCCAGGTCTTCCCTTTGGGTTCTTGAACGCGATAGTCCACGAATGATTCGATAATGTAAACGAGAAACGAGCAGTGTATGAAAGGTATCCTCCGCACGTGGGGTGAATTTATCAAACCAAAACGACCGCCAAGAGTAAGATGACAAGCACAATGATGAGAAATGTGATGCACCACCCCGACTTGGTGTCTGCAAGGAGAACCATGCATCAGCATCGCGATAAGTGGCAATGGGGATTGCGAAAAGAATGGAAGTAAGATAATACCTTCGGTGTCTCGTATAAACTCTTTCATCTTACGCATGGCGTTATCGAGTTTCGAGTCCGTACGATACACACCCTGTTCGAGGTCATCTAGCAATCTACAAGTTATGTGAATAATAGCACTGTGTGACACATTCAACAATGGGAAGCGGAAATGCGTACTCATTGTGTTGTCCGATCTCTTGTCCCATCAACCCAGCTTGTTGTGCGAGTGTCGTCAGCGTCCCCGATATAGAGTCCATTGTACGGTCCTGTTCCGCGATCATAAGCTGTGAGATGTGACGAAAGGTGAGCAGTGTGGTTCATGCTTGGTCAATCCTTGGTGGCTGTGTACATGCCTGTCGTTCTTCACGGGCCCATTGCTCGTTATCGTCCTCTCGATTGTCACTGCGGGGTGAATGGCTGCCTGCTGTCGCTCGCTCGCCGCCACCGCCCGATACTGCGTTTTGAGGATGGGGTGACCGGGACTACAAGAGAGGCGGTTTCTAAAGTTAACTCGACGATATGATGCGCACGTCGAAAATCATTTCACGTACTGTCGCATCCTCAACCTCTACCCTCATATTCTGCGAATCACGTCGTCAATCTCACACATCCTACCTACATGCGTATCACCGACACACCTTGATCTCGCGCCGCACACGCGACACATACTTTCGGCGCTCCGCCACCTCTGTCTCGTCCAGATTGAACAAACGCGGACCAGTCGACTCCACTACCCTTGCAATTCAAGAACATCCAACCAACGAAACCAAGACCAACGGGTGGGAAATGATAAGTAGTGGACATCGAGAGTCGGTTCAGCCGTTGGCTATCACGCGAGCATGTGGCGTACCTGACACTCTCCTCGAGGTCCTCGAGGTCTGATTCTAGCGTCGCGAGGGTTGCTTTGAGCTGAGGTGGTGAGCACGGGGATTCGACGAAGGGATAGGGGCGAATGGCACGGCAGTATAGCGAACGAAGAGAGTAAGGATAAGTGAACATGAGTAAGCGGTCATGACGGAAAATAGCGCACCTCGTTCCGTGCCCACATTAGCTCTTCGCTCCCTTCGCTACGTGCCATGCTGCGGATTCGGACGTACGACGCACGCAACGTCGAGGCTGTTTGAAGCGACGATTGGATTTCTTGCTGGACGACATGGTACGGGTCTGTGGTCATGAAAACTTTCGCAGTACTAGCGTGTCAAATATTAAGGTAGTCGGAGGATGGATGTACGCCGTCGTGGCAAGTGCAGTGGTAGTTATGAGTGGCTGTGCTACTAGCTAGTTTTGGAATGCTCCTAAAACTTCGGCGTCCCGAACGTAGATGCATCATGTACCATATACTTGCTAACTGTATAACATCAACGGAGATGACTGTGTACAGAAAAGAATGTCACGATGGTCTGTAAAAGACAAGTCCCAGGAGTCCGTCCAACACCCCTAATACAAATTCAGTTGGTCCGATCCGGGGATAGTAACTCATTCTGATCCGGGTTCAACGGCCAGCGCACACTTCATGGCCGAAGCTGTCCTCAACTTGGGCCGTCAGGAACGCAAGGTACAATCGTGATATACATTGCCGTTATCTTTAATTTGAGGAATCTGGACCGACATCGCGACGACACGCGTGAACCTGGCCCGGACTGGTCGGCCGGATTGAGGTCATCAGGTGTGTCAAACATTGACACACACGACTTACTACAAATCCCCTCATCGGAATCCCCTCCTTCTTTACTACCATGTCCCATCAATACCAGATCCCCAAGACCCAGCTCGCGGCTGTCGTTCCCGCCCCTAAACAGCCCGCCGTCATCCAGCGCGACGTCCCTGTCACCCAGCCCCCCAAGCTCGTCCCCGGGCAATGCCTCGTCAAGATGATCTGCACGGGTGTCTGTCATACCGACCTCCATGTTAGCAGGGCGGACTGGCCGCTCAAGGCGACGCCGCCGATCATTGGCGGGCATGAGGGTGTTGGCATTGTCGTTGCAATCGCTGACAACACAGAGACGTCTCCCGTCCAGATCGGTCAACGTGTCGGCATCAAATGGCTCGCGTACTGCTGCCGCGATTGCGAGCAATGCAGAAACGGCCTCGAACAAAGTGCGTAGATCATCAGTCTCTCTCGATCACCGTGTCGATGTAATACGTTTTTCGAATCTTCGAAACACTCAAGATTGTGCCAGTGTACGAGTAAGCGGGTTGACTGTCGACGGCACGTTTAGCCAATATGTGGTACGTTGCGGATGTTTGGGAAATTGGGATATTGTTGTAGCCTTGTCATTGATGATGCAATGGGTCAGGTCTCGTGGGTGCACACTGTCACGCCCATCCCGGAATCGATAGACAGCTTTTCAGCGGCGTCCTTGCTTTGTGCGGTGAGTCTAGTCGTCCCACTTGAAAGGGGGTGCAAGGTCATCTCAGAAATGGTTTAGGGCGTTACCGTCTATCGGGCTCTCAAATACTCCGAGGCCAGAATCGGAAACTGGGTCGCCATCCCTGGTGCTGGTGGAGGACTTGGCCATCTGGCTGTGCAATATGCGGTAGCCATGGGTATGCGGGTGGTAGCGATAGGCAGGTTGACCTCTCTACGACAGCAGGTATCGAAAATGATCATGCCTTCCCGCAGATACCGGCGCAGAAAAGGAAAAACTCTGTCTGGAGCTGGGAGCGGAACGGTGGATCGACTTCAAGCAAACCCCCGATCTCGTCAAGGCCGTCAAAGACGCGTGTGATGGACTCGGTGCACACACTGCGATCGTGACATCACCCTATAGCGAAGGCTACATCCAGGCCGTCGACTATCTGCGACCTGGCGGCACGCTGATGGCAGTCGGATTGCCAGCAGACGCAACATTCGAGACATCCATTTTCTGGACGGTTGTCAAGGTACTGAGTTACTTAAGATGATCAATAGAAAAGGGAGCTGATCTCTGATGCGACACCACATAGAGCGTGTCGATCAAGGGTTCTTATGTTGGAAATCGACAAGACTCGGTAGAGGCGATCGAAATCGCTGCTGCAGGAAAGGTCAAGGTGATATATGCCTTGAGAGGCCTCACTGAGCTTCAGCAGTGCGTGGCGTCGTGGTCCCGAGCCCGATTCTAGGATTACTGACATATTGACTATCACTTCCAGGGTTTATAATGACCTCACGGAGGGAAAGGTGGCGGGAAGGATCGTTTTGGATACCTCAAAGTAACGGACGCGTACATTTTTTTTCCCTTGGTAACCTTGCTTTGACCATGTTTGTAAGATTAGTTGTGAGTTGTACTGGTAAAATGGCGAATCTCCTTTTTTTCAAGGTTGAGTATGTGCGCACACGAATCACTGGCAAGAGTTCGGGATGGCCAATTAGCCAAGCCACTCCCCATAGTACGAGCTGACAGTGGCAGGCTCTTCGACCGTGCCGCGTACATCATGTCAATCATATGATGATATCTGCTACTCGACATTGTCATACCGTCGCTCGTACGATCGGTCACCCAATCCTGGACCGAGGCCACTTTCCACGTGGCACCTTACAAGCTCGCACACCCAAGCTTACAGCAACCTTCCCCGTCACCAAACCCACTCGGCCAATGCCTCATCAAGATGATCTGTTCGGGTATCTTCCACCACACCGATCTCCACGTCGCCAGGGCGGACCTGCCACGCAAAGCGAAGACACTGCTCAGCAGCGGATACGAGATCGTCGCCATTGGCGAGCACACCGAGACGGGCCCGGTCAAGGGGCGGGGATCAAATGGATTGCGGCATACCCCGCCGACGAGTACCCCGCAGGTTTATTTGAAAACGACTGTGCATGAGCTACCTCGAGGGGAATTTCATTCCAAGACTTACACAGCCGGAGTTCACAACAATCTAGAGGAGGTGAAAGTGGCGAAAGCTTTTCGATGTCAGTCTGTCGTCTTCTTTGGGTCTTTGTCGCATCAGTACTTGTACCCGGGCTGCTACAATTGTCACTTCTTTTCTGTTGGCGTGAACCAGAGGCCATTAGATCGACGAACCACTCAGTGGTGTGATTTAAAGTCTGCAGCCACAGCGTCTTAACATCTAGAAATTCTCTGCACGCGATTGCGTGTATGTAGTCGGATAGTCTAGACTGCGTGCACTTGTGCACAATGATATCCTGGTGGATGGTAATAGTCTAACCAGTGACTCACAAAAGGCGTTTCAAATTAAGACGGTACGAAGGAACATGTAGTCATGATAGCAGTGCCAGACATCAGACTATCGCATAGGGACGACAGAGGCAGCAACTTAAAACTGCGAACGGTATCATCGGCATAGCCAAAGAGCACACAAACAAGAACTTATCAAAAGCTGCAGGTAGGGGGTGTTTTTTTGAACCGTTCCTCAGTCATCTCAACTTGCCTCCTGGCCAGACGAGATGAACGTATCCCCCTGTGAGTCCAAGGGGCTGGCGTTGTAACTGGGAGCCTGGGAAAAGATTCAAAAGAAACTTTTCAATGCTAGCATGGTCACAAACGGGCCAGTGCTGGGGAATATGGAGTCTGAGGAACAATCTCCTCCTATCGGCCTGAGATGTATTGGATTCATCGATGCCGACAAGGGGAGGGATAGCGTGGGGATTCACTCCAAGACGGAGACACGAAAGACGCGGACAATGTCGTGAGAACGAAATAAGGGCGTGCAATGTAGCTAAAGGGAAAATATCAAATGGACTGTCGCCAATGGATACGTTCTCCAGCATAGGCCAAGCTTTCGCTGCCTGTTCAAGCAAAGGGTCATCAAAACTCGAGTACTGCAGATGTAGGTGGGTAAGATGTTTGAAAACAAAGAGACTACTGAGCGTAGTCATAAAGCCAGATACGACAATTGATCGCATAGATTCTTGCCAAGGAGCCCGCGATGCTATGAAAGTGAACAACTCATCGCCGTCTGTAGGATCCAAAGAGATCCCTAAGCTCCGGAGCCTCTGAGAGAGGACGGCCTTCAGGATTCGAAGAGATGAGGAAGAGGGGCAATGGAGCCCGAGGTGAAGGAGTGAAGGGAATGAGGGAACCAAATCGTGATCTAACTGGAAACGACGCTGTTCCAAGCTGAACGTGGTGAGATTTTTTAGTGATCCAATGAGGAGAACTAGGTCTCTGGAAAATGGGGTAGTATCATCACCTAGGGAAACGATGCCTTTGAGTGTGATTGACGATTTGATTGCGGAAGCGTTACCATAGTTGTCATAGATTCGAAGGGACTCAATTATTGGACAACGTTGAAGGATTACGTTCACCCACAGGGCATTATCGCTCCCAGCACGTCCAAATGCTAACGCCAAGGAGCGGAGTATAGCCGGGTTCGACAATTTGAACAGATGCTCTGGAGCAACCACGCCGTCCCGGGCCATGCGTGTGTGTATTGGATTGGGGAAATCACAAACGATAGGACCCTGACTGAGGTGGCGAAGTCTCGGGAGCACTGGGAGGACAGGACATGAGTCAATGAGTGTTTGCAGCGCGTTCGAGGCAAGCCAATATCGTATCCGTTCGACTCTCGTACTGTTGTTGTTCAAAAAGGCGGGCGCCCTGATCTCCTTGATAAATTTTGCGTATACCAACGGCCTTTCCCAGTCTTGCGAGGATGGTGGTCTAACAAACTTCTGTAGAGTGCGAAATCGAGGAAGTCGTCAGATATAGCATGGGTGTTAGTAGAGCCCTACCACAGTGATTTCTGTGTGTTCATCGACAGGTTCTGAGAGGTCAAGGATTTCTCGAGGAAAACATAGGATAAGATGGGCCAGCGATGGCTGACTGTGCCAGAGGATCGATGCGGCTGGCCTGTGGAATGCGCGGCACGTCCCAGCCAAAGCGGCAAGAACTGGGTTCAGAGAATCGTCTGTCACATCAAAGGCATACTCGAAGATTTCAAGAAGGATTTCTTCAATGTCCAAGGAGGACATCGTGATCGAATTCGAGGGCCCGATTCGGAAGACGAACGGAGTGCGACCAGTACGGCATACGCCGAGCGTACGACAGTTTGGACATGTGTTGTCTTGCCTTCTCCGAGTCTATTCGATTTTATCTTACCACTAGTACTGGTACTACTCTGATGAACGGGCGGACGCTGCATTTTTCGGTCGGAACAAAAGTGAGGATCTCCTCCTTCCAGGGGCATGTCCACCCTCTTTGCGCACCCCTCGAGATTCCATAATCTCTGGGAATGACGCGTCATTTCCGCCTCCTCCACTCCCGACGGTGACTCGAACGCGAGCAAGACGTTTACCGACTTCTTTGGTCACACTAGCCGGTCATCACTCTCGTCGTTAAGGTTTCCGTAATTCTCGTATCACTTGGCACCCACGCACCTGCGCTATTCCACGTCCAGGAGACGAAGCACTCTCACAACAGGGCAAATAATCCTAAGAAGACGCGTAGCCAATCTGGAGGTCTCGCTCGCGCACAGACGGACTCGTACCAAGAAGAGAACCCGCCAGGTTCGATAAGATGAAGTTTGACGATGACAAGAGCTGCGATGATCCACTGAACGCCTGTCCTCGCGAATTTACAGAAATCGGTTAGCGACGAGGACCATCACAGTCGCACACCTACACTTTGGGACTGACTGGCGTGCAGGCTGAGCTCGCCGCGGTCAAGAAAGTGCCCTCCCAGCGAACGTCTCATATGTCACCTGGGCTGTGAAGGAGGCGACGTGTACTTAAAGCATAGATCCATTCCTTGCAAGCGACTCAGCCGACGGAAGGTATAAAGACGGAAAAGGTAGTGGACCCTTTCGCTTTGCTCCCTGTGAGGTATGATTGACGCGACGTCTATGTGCAGGAATCGAAGGATCGTTATTTACGACTTCAGTCATCGAATGAGTGTGTATCACCGAACATGGCGTTCTGACTATACTTCCTGGTTTTGCAGATGTTTACTGAGGGGTCTACCACCCAGCCAAAATACTCGGAAAATGTTGAAGTAGTCCTTTTGGGAACTCCAAGTTAGTATGTTAATGTGTGTCTTCTTGTCTTTGTCTAATATTTACTGGTATGAGCGCCAGCCGGGTCGTTGTGCCCCCCACATTCACTTTCTTGTTGCTTGCATGCGTGATTGTGGACGGTGACGATGTGAAATTAGCCAACTACTTGAGCTCTGGCTGAATCACTTCCCAAGGGTGTGTTGACTGTGCCTTGGTGTGCTTCGTAGTAGCATCACCTTTAGCAATAAAACCAAAACGATTATCATTGCTGATTGCCTTGCTTCTGAGTCTTTATTTGTGCTTGCAGCAATGCCGGTTGCAGAAAAGCAGGTTGCTGGTAGCTGCACCATGGGCTTGGGTGCTCAATCATGACCATACAAACATAGCCGCATGTGGATTCAGCCTCTCAATGCTGACTGCTTGATACCTTTGAAGTCTATTGACTTATGCTTGCTTCATGTTCCATATGGATGGCATTTTAGGTGAGAGGTCTCTTTGGTAGTGCCAGAGATCTTTCATGTGTCCCCACAGATGAGAGCCTGTGAATTTTCTGACCTGGCAAAGATATTTCAATTCAGCTTAAGCATGTTCTCCAGGGCTTCAATGATTGTATTCCCTATATTATTGATTCATTGCATGCATGAAATCCCACTGCTGACCATGATACTCCAATACACATGTATGTTCCAGGCTAGTTGAAGACAGGAATGATGACAGTGGTTCACACCAGGATCCTCAACCAATCACCACACTCCCTGATAGCAGCATACTGCATTACCACACTGCATGGGAAATGTCAAAAGATGGATGCTATCATGAAGTAATTCTGTTCCCTTGAATCAGCAAGATGAATACAGTACAGAGAGATACCAAATGATCATAATAATGCACACAGAGGCTGGATGGGTACCAACTTGAATCTGTCAGTGACATCAATGCAAACAATGACTTCAAATGAACCAACATACTTCATTCCAAAAAGCACTCCAATGTTCATGCAAGATTAGTTCAAGTAGTACCAATTATGACATCTTGAGTAGTCTTTGCCACATTGTGGTTGCATGTCTTACTGAGAACAAAGGCCATGGTTCTGATCAAAATGTGTGAGTCTGAAGATGATGGAAGAGCTCCAAAAAGAACCTGCAATACCAGCAAGGTCAAGTCCTTCAATTTCAGGATTTCCAAGTCTTTTTGGTCCAAAGATGTGTTGAACTCACCACCAAGTCTGGCACATTTGCATTAGGTTCCCCAAGCATTGGACCATGTACTATGAATGCAATTCATCAAGGAACCTGGTCAATGCTTGCCAGCCACCACTGACTTGCATAAGCATGTGACTCTGGTGGACCACATCTGAGATTGTGTGAAAATTTAAAATCATCCAAGATGATTCATTGTCAATTGTTAAGTACTAACAATTGGCTTTTCAATGCCAGTCAGCCTTAGAAAATATTAGGTCTAATATCAGAACTAATTGTAATGACTTGCACCTTTTGTGGTCATGGTAAAATTGTATGGGATGACCAGGTATGTACTAAAGGGATTGACATTACTTGTTACGTGGGTGTGGAACAAAGACTTCACTCAAGATCCTTTCGTACTCGTAGTGTCAGCGACGACTAGGAGCAGAGTATATGGCTATCACTTGTAAGAGAGAAGCCCCAGTAAGTAACAAGAGACGGAAGACTGGAAGGGCTTAGCGCAGGAGATAAGTCGAGCGACCTTTGTCAGGAGCAAAGACTTTGCAGGCAGAAATGCATAGAATTAGCTGGGGAGCTAACTACGACAGGAGAGCCCTTTATATACTAGGGGGGTTACCATAAAGGGGCGATGCATAAAAGGAAATCAACAAGACACGTCGCATTGTGTGTATCATAAAAGGGAATCAACGAACGATGTGTAAAAGGAAATGTATGTGTAAAAGGAAATGCAGAGTCCCATGTCCAAGAAAGGTATTGGAGTCCTGTGTTCAAAAGGAGAAGTGGAGAGCCGCTAAGTACAAACAGAAAAGAGATAAAAGGGACTTCCCAGTAGAAGTGAGTCAGAAGTCCGGGGGCATCTGTAAACATGGGAAATGGCAGTGTTCCCATGCGAAGTCTGAAAGTATACCTAGAAGTCATGGTACAGAGGGTTGTATTGACCACTGTCGATGATCTCCCAAGTGAGGTCTCTATACGCCGTGGAAGAAACATCAAACCAATAGTGATCATAGGAATGAGTAGGAAAGAAAAACGTATCCATGTCCATGTCTTCTTCACTGAAGAGTTGTCTCCAGATGATTTTGACATCTCGTTCCCAGGTATCCTCGAAATCCATAACATTGCTCCACTGTTGGAAGAATGATTCACCGAATCATTATCATCAGATGTGCTCATTGTCGAAGTCTGGGAGAGCATCATCATCAATAAGTCATTGGGCCCGGTGAGGGAATCATCGTCTGTCAACAGGGCAGTTCTGGGAGAAGTGGCCGGGGGAGGTGTGGAGGCAGTGGGTGCATTGGTAGTTGGGGCATCTGGGTTGGAGGTGGTTGGTAGCCCTGCAACGATAGCAAGTATGGAGGCGAGAAACTCGTCGGGGGATGGGAGGGGGGACTGGGACTGGGACCGGGGAGGAGTGGGAGGAGGTGTTTGGCTCCGTGAGCTCAGCGAGGGTGGTGAGAAATTCTCTAACCTCGTTAAGGTCGAGTTCGATAACCAGAGTGGATGGGCGAACATGTGTTCTGGGTCCAGTAGATCCCAGATGGGACACATCTGGTCCAGGTGTGGGTCGTCGGAGAAGAGGTTGATGGTCGGTAGAATATGGGGGAGGGGTGGCATCATGAGGGGATAAGGAAGCAACGTCCAGCTCATCAGGTCGGATCGGATAGGTGGGGATGGGGGTGGGTAATGGAGGTCTGGCAGAGGGGTAGAGATGCGAGGTTCGTCCCAGAGGGTGGTATGAAGGGAGCTCTGTGGATGAGATACTGTATAGTCCCGTCGTTGGAGAGGAGAGAGACTGATGAGGGTGGTCCGAAGGAGGGGTTGGACGTTACAGGCGGGGAGGGTAGGGATGAAGATTCCGAACCCAATGTGGTCAAGGGCATTGAGTATAATTCTGCCAGTGCCCTGAATGGAATAGGAGAGTGCCGCTGCCCAAGATTCTCCAAGTTGGATTGGAGACCATTGTTGTATCTCGGATGAGAGGATGGAGTTTCGGAACACCTGGAGGAGGAGGGGGATGACCGTCAATTGAGAGGATAGGGGAAGGTTCAAGAGTGGGAGTGCGAGCGGTGGAGATGCGATGATCGCAGCATAGAAGACGTTTCAATGGAAATGCAGGATCTATCTAGAAAAATAGGAATAGGGTCCAAAGTGGATAGCAGGGCATCGAGGGGAATTTCCAGGTATGCTGTAGGGGAGGCGGGAGGAGTGACTGGCATAGGAGGGGAAGAGGGAGGAAGGGTGAAATGAGAAGACAAAGAACGGGAGTGGAATGACTCAAGAATCGTTCCAACCATCCGCCTCAGCCGTCCAGCCAGAGTAGGTCGCACCAGTGGAGTAGTGAAGGACAGGAGTGGTGATGTCGTGAGGGGAGACGATTCCGACAGAGATTCCATTGGGAGTGATGTGGAGGACGAAGAAGAGGGCGTCGCGGGAGTATTGGAGTTTGAGGGCGATGGCAAAGATACAGTAAAAGAAGAAGAGTGTGAGGGCAGAGATGATGATGAATACGACAAGGGAGAAGGTAACCTCAATCATGTGGGAGGGAGGCGGAATGAGGGGAAAGCCTTGGGACGGGAGGCTTTATATAAGTCAAGGAGAGTCTTGGCATTTACCAAATTGGATGGCAGTTCCCACGTATTGTCGGAGGATGGATAGCCCTTCCATTTGATAAGGAACTGCGGGTTCCATGTGGAACCCTGATGTCCCACGATAGCTTTGACTTCATATTCTTCTTCTGATCCGAGAAGATCTGGTGGTGGGCGTGAGAACAAAGGGCCATGTTCATCGGTTTCCCGATAGGGGAAGAGAATGGAACCATGGAAGACGTCGTGTATCTTCCAGGTGGGGGGGAGTTTGAGTCGATAGGAGACAAGAGAAATGACCTGAGTGATTTCGAAAGGTCCTTCTCATTGAGGAGATAGTTTCCAGGAGTGGTAGCCAAGCTTTAGATTCTTGTTGTTGAGCCAGACCTTCTGGCCAACCTTCCAAGGGGTGAACTTTGTGGTGATGCAGGATTTCATGTCGTCCTGTGCCTTCTGATGGGCAGCAAGAGCTTCTGTCCTGGCTTCGTCGAGTTTGGTGAGGCGCTGTTCTGCGGCTGGGACAAACGTGGTGCTGGAAAGAGGGGGGTAAGAGCGGGGTTCGTATCCATACATGAGGGAGAATGGTGATTGGTTAGTGACCAAGTGGACATTGGAGTTGTGGGAGAATTCAGCCATAGGGAGGAGTGATGCCCATGTGGTGGGTTTTCCTTCGCAGAAGATCCAAAGATAGGTTTCAAGCTCCTAGTTTACTTGTTCAGTTTCTCCATCGGTCTGGGGATGGTACGTGGTGGAGAGGGCAAGGTCATAGTTCAGAAGGTGGGCGAGTTCTTGAGCGAAGGTGGAGGCGAATTGAGGGCCACGATCTGAGATGAGTTTGTTGTGGAGGCCAAAACGGGGGAAAACCTGGGAAAAGAATAGGGCAGCAACGCCCTTGGCAGAGATAGATTTCGAGCAAGGGATTAAATTACCCCCTTTGTAAGACCATGGTCGACCACGACCATAATAGAATCATGGCCATCTGATGGGGGAAGATTGGTGATGAGATCCACCGAAATTTGCTGGAAGGGGCAGGTTGCTTTGGAAGGAATAGGCGACAACAGAGGGGTGGTGGGGTGGGTGACGACCTTGTTTGCTTGACAAGTGGCGCAACTGGCGATGAATTTACGAGCAAAGGTGGCCATACCAGGCCACCAGTAGTCCCGACAGAGAAGGTGGAGAAGGCGGAAATAGCTGGGGTGTCCGGCAGCAGGGGAGTTGTGAATGGAGGTAACCAGTTCTTTCCGAGCGGCATCAGGAATATAGACCTGTCCTTGGAAGAAAAGAGAGCCATTGTGGAATTCCCAGTCCTTTGGGGACGCGCAGGGGAACAAAGAGCTACCGTTCTGCAGGGCAAGCAGAGCCTTCTGAACAACAGGGTCATCAGGAGTGGATTCAGCGATCTTGTTAGTGAGGTCGGTGTTGAGAGCATTGATGAAATGTTCCGGGTGAAGGAGAACAACGTCCTGGTTATCCTCGGAAGTGTCGACAAAGTCCTTCTGAGAGAGAGCATCAACAGGGCCCATAAAAGAGCTGGGGCGGGTGTCATAAAGGATATCAAAATCCTGTAGAAAGAGCATCCAGCAAGTGTGATGGCAGGTGAGCTTGCAAGGTTCTTTGAAATAGGCAAGGTTCTTGTGGTCAGTGATGATCGTCACGGGGTGAGGGGTCCTGCTGAGGTACTGGCACCATTCCTTGAGAGCTTTGATAATGGTGAGGAGTTCTCGGTCATATATGTTGTAGTTGCGTTCAGTCAGGGAGAATGTGCAAGAGAAATAAGAACATGGGTGGAGGTCGCCATTGACATCCTTTTGCATAAGGACTGCACTGGCCCCGGTGAGGGATGCGTCGGTCATGACGGTGAAGGGGCATTGGGGTTCAGGCATAGAGAGGACCGGCAGGCAAAGAAACTTCTCCTTCAGAGTGGAGAACGATTGTTGCTGATCGTCCTTCCATTCCCAGGCAGCAGACTTCTTGGTTAACACGATAAGGGGAGCAGCAATAGCGGAAAAATTGGCGATAAATTTCTGGTAAAAGTTGCAGAATCTGAGGAACGATTGGACTCCTTTGACAGAGGTAGGGGGAACCCAGGATTTGATAGCAGAGAGCTTGGTTGGGTCCATGCGGATTTCGCCTTCAGCGATAATCATTCCTAGAAAGTCGACAGATTTCTGAGAGAAGGAGCACTTCTCTAGTTTGAGGTGAAGGCAGAGCTCCGCCATTTGGTCCAAAACACAATGAGTTCGTTTGTTGTGAAGGTCTTGATCATCCTTCGTATGGATCAAGAGGTCGTCCATGTAGATGATAAGCCATCCTTCAGCCATCATGTTGCTGAAGTAGTGGTCCATAAATGCCTGGAAAGTGGGGGGACCGTTGCACATTCTGAAGAACATAATGAGGGGTTCATAAAGACTGAATGGAGTGATGAACGCTGCTTTCCATTGGTCGCCGTCTTTGATGCGGATGTTGTTGAACCCCCATTGGACGTCCATCTTGGTAAAGATGTTTGATCCTCGGAGTTTGTCCATGAGGTCGGGGATAAGAGGAAGTGGATAGGTGTTCTTGACTGTATGCTCATTGAGATAGCAGTAGTCCTGGCAAGGTCGGAGCTTTCCATCCTTCTTGGCAACGAAAAAGAAAGGGGCAGCTTGAGGGGATTTCGATGGGCAAATCATTCCCTTGTTCAGATGTTCGTCGATAAAGTCCTTACAGGCCTTCGTTTCTTCCAGGTTGAGGGAGTACGGCTTGGCCTTTCGCGGGGTAAACAAGTCCTTGAGTTCGATGGTGTGGTCGAAGTCACGGGATGGAGGAATAAAGCCTTCCTTGGGTTCATCGAATACCTTCTTGTAGTCCTTGAACGCATCGGGCAGCACTACCTGTGCAGCTTTCTTCTGTGCTGCGATCGTAGTCAATAGGGTTACCTTCCGGATCACCTCCGGTAAGAGCTTGGCTTCTCGAGCCTTCTGAATAAAACACTGTTTGATGGCTTGCTGCCTAGCATTGTAGTTGTCCCTGGATACGTCATCCGGGTTCTTCTTGATAAAGCGAATCAGGTAGGCTTGTGCTTCCCTGAGAGGGTCATCATGACAACGGATTTTCTGTCCACCATCGAATTTGATGGTCCTAGTAGTCCAGTCAATTCGGGCGTTTACCTTTACCAGCCACGGCATTCCCAAGATGACGTTTTGGGATCCACAGTTAATCACCATAAGTTCCTGTTGGTGTTCTGTGTCAGCGTAGCGCAAGGTTATGAATACCTTGTGGCGAATTTCTCCAGATTTGTTCTTCGTTCCATCTACGTTCTTAGCTCTGATTGGTTCAGCAAGTCAAATGAGAGGGATGCAGTTCTGGACGGCAAAGTCTCGGTCAATGAAAGATCCAGTGGCTCCAGAGTCAATGAGGGCAGTGGTGGCAACGATTTCTCCTGTCCTTCCTGCATAAAGGGATATGGGGACGTGTATTGCCCTATCAGCAGGAGAGGATACAAAAACAGGAGCTATTTGTACAGGAGTCCTTGTCTGTGAGGAAGTAGACATCGCTCTACTCCTCAGTGTTGAAAATCCGTGTCTTCATCAACTTCTTGTTCCAGTTCATCCAGAGGGAGGTCTTGAGACTTGTCTGAAAACATTTCTAGCAATCGGATCACTTGATGGGTCTTGAGTCCCTTGCCTTTCACATAGGTGGTAAGGGGGTCGATAGGAGAGTCTTCTTTGGCAATCCTAATCTTCTGTGGGGGAGAACAGCGGTTCTGCCCATTACGATGCTTGCCGGCGAAGCAGCCGACATGGTGGCACACGAAACACTTCCTATTCTTGAGGTGTTCAGATCGTTCTGCCAGAGACAACGAGACATAATCCACATCCATGGCCATAGGATCGTGGGTTCGGGAGGTGGACGAGGTCGATCCAATATAGGAAGTACCTCCTTTCCTAAGGAGGTCAGTGCGGATTAGTGTTGCCTTGGCTCAGCTTCTGGCTTTTCTCAGCTTTCTCTCAGCTTTTTGAATGTAGCATATTCATTTCTTCATAAAAATGTAAAGTGTCAGTAGATGAATCATAGCCCATGTTTATATCTAC
>JBBPMU010000267.1:0-33547 GCA_038090475.1 Wakefieldia striispora | reverse complement strand
CGATTGCAGAGAAATTGGCGATAAACTTCCTGTAAAAGTTATAGAATCCAAGGAAGGAGCGAACTGTTGAGATCAGTGGTATTTCATCTTCAGATTTTCATCTCCAGATACCCTGATCTTAGATCAATCTTTGATCTGATCTACTGTTTCTCAGATGGAACAATCTTCAGATTGATTCCGATGTTCTAGACTCATATCAAATAGATATGAAGGGTGCAACCCTAGAACATTCTGACAAACCCCCTTTTCCACTATCATGTCTTCTTATTTCATATGATATGTAGCAGATTACTTATCCATTGGCAGATAACAATATTTCATATAGAGATAAGTTATCTCTCTATTCTTGTTATCTTTGGATATTGTCCAATAGGACACCTACGGCCTTTCTAGATAGATAAGACCATTTACTATATATGTACTCCCTGTACAGTGTATAAGACAGAGAGTCTCCCTCTGAGCTCTCTAACCAGAATTCGAACACTGTTTGTCTTATCACACTTCGCACCTCACAAAGGACCACTCCGCTTACTCTTTGATCTACCTTGATCAACACTAGTGAGTTATCTCTCTCCTAGTGACCATAACCTCTGCCCTTTTGCCCTTGCTGTGCGAAAGCCTAGTCACTTAGGTGATTAGAGATCAAAGCGATCACCTGGTTCGATTGCTTTAGGTTATGAGCCCTGATTGATCATCAGATCCGTCTTATCTTCATATGCCCTCTTATCCCTTGACGATCTCTTGATCAAACCTATGGAGCCCTTTGAGGTTTTCTGGTTCACCAGACTCTTATCTATGATTGTCCAAGCTATGTCCGTTATAGGACATGGGTGAGTCACTAGAGTCGTTGGCGATGTAGCCATCTTTGCTGTGACAGATGGTGCCATCTGGTACCATCTCCTTCAGTCAGATGATTCCTTTGGCGTTCTCACTCTCTTGTTTAACTTTCGAGTTGGACCTTGCGTATGGATACTCAATATTTCACTTACCAGAGTACCATACCAAGTAAGAGAACCGCTTCAACCTCCTGAAGCGAGAACAACAGATACAAGTCCAATACTGGTACCACCCCCTAGCACAGCACCCTCACCTACCGTCTGCGCTTCACCTCACTCCCCACCTCTCTTGGAGACTCCTGACGACTCTCCACCCTTCACAATTCCTTGTCTCCTTTGTAGCCATCTGCTTGAAGAAGGAGAGATCTGCTTTGGACAACACCTAGGTTCTATCTGGAGACATCATCGTGTCCATTGCGAAGGCTTTAGGTTCATTCACCGACACCGTGACTTTGGTTTTTCCTACCACCCTACCTTTGATCAGGTTCAACCAAACGGTCATTGAGGCTTTTTATCGATCATCCCTAGACAAGCTTTTCTTCGTGCACACTGCACTCACCCATCCTTGAATGAACCACTAAATGACCTTCCTCCTCCTCCTTACACA
The DNA here is from genome assembly GCA_038090475.1 of Wakefieldia striispora. NCBI lineage: Eukaryota > Fungi > Basidiomycota > Agaricomycetes > Agaricales > Hymenogastraceae > Wakefieldia > Wakefieldia striispora. Next base: position 32,104 of record JBBPMU010000267.1, on the reverse strand, counting down.
CGCAATGGCCAACCACTCCATCAGCTCCGACCAAGAGAACCAATCTCTCGTCGAGACGAACTTCCAGCCAGACCACGAAACCCGCAGTCTCTTGCAAGTCGAGATGACGAACACTCAGGCGATTCTTCTCACACAAGTCGAGAGGAATCTTCAGGTGGGACTTCCTCCCATATCTTACGATGCACTGGAGAGTGCGACACCACAGTGGAGATCGGAGACATACAAGTTAGAGATAACGGGGACGGCACATCAACAATTATGGGCCCTCACCAATATGGGCTTACTAGAGCAGCCAGGAGATCAAGTAGCAACCTTTTGCACTCCGAAACCTCTGGGTGAAGAAGATCTCATCTGGGATCCAACCAAGGTAGCCAAGATACCCTATTACTTTGGTTCAGATGTAGCTCCTTATTGGGATCAGGACTTTCCTCCTCCCAACTGGCTTGTCCAGCCTTTCAAACTTCAGACAGCCGAGACCAGCACCCTGGATGCATCCATTCTCGCTACCTCATCTTACTTCCCAGGCGAAACCCTCTCCTCTATTTATGAAGGTGCTGGTTGGCCAATGCCAATCGAGACTTATAACTCCATGCCTTCAGCTCTCACCCACCACCACGGTTTCGAGATTTATAGGTGTGATATGTTTCCTCCTGCAGACTCTTCTTTTGTTGATGACTTTCAACCTGGAGATACCCATGCAGTATTTTATGATTCCTTGGTACATTCAAATTTTGAGGTGAACCCTTTGTCCTGGCACAACGCTCATCGATTTGGAAATCCACCAGCTCCTCCACTTAGGAAGTTCCATAGAGGCATGGACCAATACCTGCACAAGAAGTGGAAGAGAGCACCTGGCAATACGCGCCTCAAACATATCCAGAGAGTACTAAGGACATCAACCAATCCTTTCCAACAGGAGCGGTGCTATGACCTCCTTGCCAATGTACAGGTGGCTACTTTTTCCAATCAACTAGCAGGAGTTCACTCTCAGGCTAGGACATGGGCACTTATGAGGACACATGCTGTATAGGACTCTTTTTTGGTACTTGCTGTATTTTTTCTTGATATCTTGTTGATCACACCATAAGGAAAGTTTATCTGACTAAGAACTGTCGTGACTAATAAGACTTTCAGTATAATGGCCCCTTTCCCGATTCACAATTTGTTCAAGATTGAAAGTACCCTTCTCGCCAAGATCCCTGAGCTGACTGGTCAACAATTCTACCACACTTGGTCAAAGAGAATTGCAGCTCTCTTTCAATCAGTTGATCTTGCCGGTTTCCTTATCTTAGGTCAAGGAACAGGTTCTGTTGCGCATACCCTCAACATCAATGACATCGATGATTTGTTATGATTCCATCATTCTTTATCGAACTTTTACTTAACAAACCACTTCGCTATGCTCAGCCCTTGAAGGTGAGCACCAACATGTATTTCGTGTCACATGACTCTTTCACACGATCACGTGACATCCCCCTTTTGGTATGCTCCTATGTCAGTATAAACTTCCTTCCGTCACATGATCTGACACACGTGACCACTCCAGCATTTGCCGATTGGCCGATAAGTTATCTTCTGCTCTTCTTTTGCCATTGGCCCAGCAGTCTCCTTATCTTCTGTTCCCATTGACTCATAGACACTTACTCGATGATACGCGATCTTCGCATCGTACAACTTCTCATTCTCTTTTATCATTGGAAGATAGGATACACACCGCTTGGTCCGTGCATGATACTTAGAGGTATATAAACCCATGTACATAGTCGACTGGTTCTCCAGTCTTATCTACTTGTTTCTACTTCCAAGGGTAGGAATTAAGGATAACTCCTTGCCTCACTTGGAACCTACTATCATCATCATTCCACCTTTACATGACTTCAAGAATCACCTGCTGATACGAAGTAGCACTCAAACAAACTAAAGGAGAAATTAAAGAGAGAGCACCAGCTTCTAGAGGCTTGCTGGCAACGAAGGCGGCGACAAGGGACGCTTGAAAATTGTGAAGAGGGGGAATGTTGAAGATGAAGTGTAATCCCAGTGAAGCGAGGAGTTATCCTTAAATCCTACCCTGGGAAGTAGAATCAAGTAGATAAGACTGGGGAAACCAGTCGACTATGTACATGGGTTTATATAGCTACAGGTATCGTGCATGGACCAGGCTGTGCGTATCGTATCATCCAATGAGAAAAAGGATAGGGGATCATATGATGCGAGGATCGCATATCTTCGAGTAAGCATCTATGAGTCAATGAGAAGGGAAGATAAGGAGAGTGCCAGGCCAATGGCGAAAGAAGAGCAGAAGATAACATATCGGCCAATCAGCAAATGCCAGAGTGGTCACATGTGTCAGATCACGTGACGGAAGGAAATTTATACTGACATAAGAGCATACCAAAAGGGGAACGTCACGTGATTGTGTGAATGAGTCATGTGACATGAATTACATGTTAGTGCTCGCCTTTGAGGGCTGAGCATAGTGAAGTAGTTTGTTAAGTAAAAAGTTCAATGAAGAATGATGGAATCATAACACCTGCTCACCGCCTTCCTCGTGGGCTTTCCCTTAGAACCCTCTGCCCTAAGTCTCCTTTCCTCCTCCTTTTGTTGTTTGAGTGTCACTGTGCAACATGATTGGAAAGCAACAGACTGGAAGGCTCTTTCATATCTAGTGTTTACATCGAATCAAGATCTGTCTGAAGAAGTGGGAGAAGAACATCGAAAGGAGACAGTAATTCAAACAGCTGCAGTCGCAGCAACGTCTACAACCCCTGCAACACCAGCAGTCACCAAGGACATCTATTGGTCTTTGACGTTTGATTACTGGATCAAGATGAAGAGGAGATTTGCTGATAGAGGGATTGCCGGTCAATTCTTGGCCTTTAACAAGATTTTACACATGAAAATCAGGGAACGTTCTGCTGCAGAAGACATCACAAAGATGAAACAACTCTACACAGAAATGGCTGCTGCTGGATCACCATTCAGCGAGAATCACAAAGCCATGTTGATCATGGCACAGCTCCCAGATTCATTCGACAATCTTCGATCCACCCTTATCCAGACAATTGAAGCTCATGACTTCACTGTTGACTCTGTCACTGCTCACATCCTTCAGGAATGTGACATCTGTGCTGGAAACCAACACCCACTTGCCTCTCGTATCTCTGCTATACAGGCACCACAACCCTCTGGTTCAAATCTAAATTGTACCAACGTTATCCAGACTGGCCCACCAAAGCAAAATAAATGGAAGAAACAAAAATCTCCCAATAATTCTGCTCTGACCTCTGGATCGAACCAACCTGACTTAACGCATCAGAGACAGCCTGGTAAAAAGCAGAAGAAAGCCTGGTTCAATGAAAGGCAGAACTAGAAGACAAAGAAGCAAGACAAAGGCAAAGGGAAACTCACCGAGTCTATCATAAACTCAATGGTACAAAACGGCACCACTATGATCTCAACTCCTGGGATATCCGATTCACACCCATTCTATGGACATATGTATCGAAGAAGATTTTGATAATGTCGTCCGCATTCGTCAATTGTCTGATGAAATGTCTGAGGTACATTTCGCATCAGATGAAGCGGAACATGGTTGGGATCAAGCTGAATCTGATCCTCCCGATGACGGTTTCCACATGGACCCCTCTTCCTCCATGCCCTTTCGACGCTGCAGGTCCTCCTTTTCTGTCTGAGGAACCTGCCACTCTCCCTGAAGACAGATCACCAGGAAAGAAGAAGAAGAAACAGATCAAAGGCACGAAATACATTGTTGGAGGTCTGATGATGGGTCAAGCTCTTCCTGGACATTCTGTCTCAGAGCTTCCACTACCACTTGTAGTGAGGTCCGCTTGGGACTTTTATGAACCCATTCATCTTTCCACACAAAACCCACCTGATAGATGCCTAGGCATGAAACCTAGAGACCTACCCTCGTCTACAGAGAACAATGTATTTTCTTCCTCTGAATCAAAGTTTGCTTCTCTTTATACTGTTGGGAACATTAAACACCAAACTAGAAATCATTGGATGATTGACAGTGGTTGTACCGACCACGTCAGTCCTTATCTCGATGACTTTGCTCATCTTGGTAAACGGATCAGACACACAAGTGTAGCAAATGGGACTCTCACCCATATGCATGGTCCAGGAGATATCCTTATTCACCCTCAAGGTTTATCGCCAATGATCCTCAAAGATGTTTGGTTTGCTCCCTCTGCTACACACAGACTATTGTCTGTTCCTACCCTTACAGCTCAAGGGTACAAATGCCAAATCACCAATGGTGAAACAGTTATTTTGAACAAGGATGACTGTCTGGTAATTTGGGTGTCTGCTCACTTTCCGGACAACAATCTTCACTGGTTTCAGTCATGTCCGATTACTCCAGGGAAGCTTGCATCCCTCACAATGAAGGACACCTTCACACTGTGGCACTACCATATGGGACATTGTTCCAAGAATGCTTTGCACCAGCTTCAGCAACATTCTAAAAGAACTCCTCCTATTACTCTTCCAAACTCTACTCCACCTTGCAAAGGTTGCGCAGAAGGCAAAATGACAGATTGGTCTTTTAGATCATCTGACAAACACGCCTCTGCTCCTTTACACCTCCTACACACCAATCTGATGGGACCTTTTCCAAAGGAATCCCAATCAAGGAAGAGATACGTTTTAACTCTCCTTGATGATTTTTCTAGCTATGGCCTCTTGTGCTTTCTGAGGGATAAGTCTCAGACTCTGTCTAACCTCATTGCTATGATTACCTTACTAGAAACTCAGACTGGCTCTCGAGTTCTCTCTATCCATTCAGACCGAGGAGGGGAATACACATCTAAAGATGTACAGTCGTTCTTCGCGACTAGAGGGATCAGACATCAAACATCTGTTCCACATACCCCTCAGCAAAATGGACAAGCTGAAAGGTTCAATCATACTCTTATGGAGAAAGCACAGTCCCTTCGATTCCAGGCTTGTCTTCCTGAAGTATTCTGGCAAGATGCTTTAGAGACCACTTTACACATCTATAACAGACAACCTAATCGATGAATCGAATGGAGAACCCCAGAAGAAGTCATATACAAGAAAATCCTAGATCTCTCGTATTTCCGAATCTTCGGATGTCGTGCCTATGTCTTCATTCCTCCAGAGCAGAGAGTATCTAAACTCTCACCAAAAGCCGAGGAAATGATATTCATTGGCTATGAGACAAATATGAAGGGATGGAGATTTTGGTCACAAACCAGACATAGAGTTTATGTCTCAACACAGGCCACTTTTGATGAAGAAACACTTCCTTGTTGTTCAAAAGCAAATGATCGCAGACAAGTCCCAATTCCAGAAGACACTGCAGACGTACCTTACCATGAAGCAGAAGAACAGACTGGTGAAACTCCGGAACCTTCACCAAGACGTGAAACTGTCCTGCTCATACCAGACCTTATACCCGGTGGACATCCAAACACTTCCCATGCTCCTTCCAAGAGTGCTTCACCCAAGAGTGAACCATGGGATCTTAATCTTCCAAGCCCTCCTTTGTTCTATGGATCTCCTAGAACACCAACCCCTAGACTTCCTTCAGAACACCCTCCTGAATCACAAGCATCTTCTCCATTGTTCTTTCCAGAGACCCCAGAAGCTTCTCCAAAAGCTCCATCATCACCTCTATCCAATCCTCCTCCTTCACCTTCACCTCCACCTAGAGAGAGGAAGAGATTCCACATGCCCTTAGCAGAACACCTTAGGGATGATGAAGGAAACATCAAGGATGTACGAGACATGCACCATCATAAATGAAAGAAAGTGCATTATGATGATATCTGGGATATACCTTCTGCTGGACCTTCAAATTGGTTTCCTCCTAGACAATCTAGCGAACCCTTTGTAGAATTTCATCAAGCTCCTCATCAGGACCGATGAACACTAGAAAGGAGAGCAACAACCAGAGTCCATCGACCACGAATACTAAAGAGATGGAGCTACCCAACTCTCTAATCTCTCGTAGCGAGGATACGAGGATCGACTGTATATGCAGCGGGTGGAAGTCCCGAGCAAAGTCAAGGCAGAAGTTATGGTCGAACTGTGAGGAAGAATCACTCACGGTTCTAATGATCAAGGAAGGTTGGCTGAGGTGAAGACAATGGATGAACCGAAGAAAGTTGGTTCTGTTACGCGGGTGCGGAACAAAGACTTCACTCGAGATCCTTTCGTACTCGTAGTGTCAGTGATGACTAGGAGCAGAGTATATGGCTATTGCTCGTGAGAGAGAAGCCCGTTAGCGACAGAGACAAAGAGCTGGAAGGGCTTAGCACAGGAGGTAAGTCGAGCGACCTTCTTCAGGAGTGAAGACTTTGTAGGCAGAAGTGCATAGAATTAGCTGAAGAGCTATTCTACTACAGCAGCGGGTATTTATACTATGAGGTACAAATAAAGGAAAATAGTCCAGAAAGGAAATCAACAAGACACGTCGCATCGCATGTATCGTAAAAGGAAATCAATGAAGGACGCGTAAAAGGAAATGTATGCGTAAAAGGAAATAGGGAGTCCCATGTCCAAGAAAGGGAATCGGGGGTCCATGTCCCAAAAGGGAAGGTGGAGAGCCACTAAGTATAAATGGAAAGAGATAAATAGGACTTCCCGGTAGAAGTGAGTCTGAAGTCTGGGGGCATCCGTAAACGTGGGAAATGGTGGTGTTCCATGCGAAGTCTGAAGGCAACCTAGAAGTCATGATACAGAGGGTTGTACTGACCACTGTCGATGATCTCCCAAGTGAGGTCTCTATACGCCGTGGAAGAAAGGTCAAACCAATAGCGATCATAAGAATGAGTAGGAAAGAAAAACGTATCCATGTCCGTCTCTTCTTCACCAGAGAGTTGTCTCCAAATGATTTCGACGTCTTGTTCCCAAGTATCTTCGAAATCCATAACAAAAAGTGTACCCAAAAGCATACAAAAGTGTAGTTAAATTGTACCAAAAAGTATACAAAAGTGTACCAAAAAGCGTACAAAAGTGTAGTATAAGTGTATTAGAAGTGTACCAAAAAGTGTACTAAAAGTGTACTAAAAAAGTGTACTAAAAGTGTACCCAAGAGCGTACAAAAGTGTAGCCAAAGTGTAGTGAAAAGACTTAGTCAAATTTGTATTACACCCTTAGACTCCTTTATAAGTGACAATTGATTAGTTGTATTAGCAATGGTCAGATTATTCTAATAGTATTACACTATGTTCAATTAATATGTTAAGCACATGAGTGTTCAGTTAGTGTCATGGTTGGGTACCATATGTTAACCTAGTATACAATTAATATAAACATTAGTGTTATAGTACTAATACAAACTAATATAAATATGACAATACAATTACTAATATAAAAAATAATACTTTTGATTTATTCATCCCTAGTATTAGTCAGCTGGGACAGTCTGGGCCAGACTGGGTACAACTGGAGCCAGTCTGTCAGACTCTGTCAAAGTCCTACCAGTTAGGTACCTTGTTGGGAGAGCTGGGAGGGTCTGTTGAGCTGTCCAGTCTGTTGCAGTCTGTCCAGTCCTGGCCAGTTGAGGGTTGGTTTGCTGATGTAGATAAAAATAAGCATGCACCTGTCCCTACCCATATTCAACCCTCTGAACATGATGGTAGCATTTTCTAAGCCAATAAAATCATCTCATCAAATGCCACAACTTTCTCCTTCTACTATCAGTAATTATATCATATCATGCCAGAACACTATTCTAGAAACATGCCAGTATTTTCCTGGGGGTTTTTGAACCTTCTGAATCGATTGAACACACCCACTTGTCCCACAAATTTCATCTTCATATTGATCTTACATCTAACCCCCAGATCACCTTATTTGATTTTTATCTCTATAACCCAACCACTGATTTTGTTCATTAGGGGGTCAAAATGATCCCATAAATCAGCTTTATTTGATCCTATACTTTTCTAAGCATTCTGAGATTTTCATTTTGTATCTTAATTCCAGGATGACCCTATAAAATTAGCAATATCTCCACAGCCACTGGGTCAAATCACATGATCCAAAGGCCTGTAGCTCACCAAAGCCAAGTGAAATGCTCACTACATCTGGGTCAAATATTGCAATAGTTTTGTTGTTCACTGTATATCAATGATATCATATCTCCCATCTCAGAAGTCTTGCTTGTAGACCATAAGTAACTACATATGTAATCCATCACTCACCGGAGGCCCGCAGGGCCATTAAACACCATGGCTCTCTCCATCTTCGCAACAACATCCAAACATCCCACTTTCGATCCTCAAGCTCTCTATTCCAAGCATATCATACGCATGCAAACGAGTGCCCGGACGGAATAAAAATCCTATATACGAGATACAACAATTGATGAGTAGTTGCAGACGACATCGAGGCTAATGTCTCGAAACCGTGGAACAAAAAAAGGTATAAAAGGGAAATGCGGACAGAGAAGAGAAACGACTAAATCACAGCAAGAGGAAAACACGACGACACGCTGAACGAGGGATGGGATGACCAGACGGAAAGAATAACATACACGACACGCTCACCAGACAGATATACATACCCTCGTTTTACACCCTGTCTGAAATGATACTGCCAATACTCAGGACGCTCTTCTTTCCCGCAACACCGACGCCACGTCCGGGATCCTGTTCAAACGGTGCCCGTGACAGTTGTATCACAGGATATCCCCCGCTCACGGAGGGAGATGGCAACGCAGGCGAGGATGGGGATGACGAACTGGTGTTCCCATTTCCAATACCGCTCGCACTGCTGGATGCATGTCGCAGAGGCGCGAGATGAATCATTTCTTGTTGTCCGTGTCCGTGTCCCTGCCCTCCAGTATTGGATCCCCAAGCTGAAGCGGATACAAGTGGCGCCCCGCCTGTATAGGACGGTCCACCCGAGCCGGTGTGACGCGCCACAGATCCCGATATGTTTGGTCCCGGCGAAATCGCCCGCCCAGGGTGACCCTGCCCATGCGCGTGACTCTGCGGGTAGTAGTCACCCGATGGCGACGGTCCCTGGCCTTGCCCCTGTGCACTATATTCATATGGCGATCCTCCACTCCCTGAAGAGGCATATGACCCTGTGTGTGTCAACGGTGGCGGTGGCGCTACCTGTGAAGGCTGAGCCTGCGCGTGACTCGACGTACCACTTGAATAATACGCATGAGGATGGGGTGAGGAAGCCGAAGGAGGGGTATCATAATATCCACCACTCCCTCCGGCCCCAGGTCCGCTAGCACTGGTGTTCACGTTGGGGTTCGTGTTTGTACTGACATCGTATCGTGAGTACGAAGCAGGGTATGCAGATCCAGGGTATTGAGAGCGAGATGGGGAAATATACTGCCCTTGTTGAGGATGAGATGTCGAAGGGTGGGAGTGCGAGCCTGTCGATGACCCATGCGCGTAACTCGCGGAGGTTTGCTGTAAATGGTTATAGCCACCGTGTTGTTGCTGTTGCTGATGGCCTTCCTGGTATGCTTGCGCCCCCTCATATGGCGCACTAAACGAAGCGCGTTGCTGGTGACTGTGAACCTCGGAATGGGTCTGGGAATGTGGATGAACACTGAATGGTGCTCGAGGATGCGCCTGGGAAGATTCGTATTCTCCCCGGGGATCATACGACCCACGCGGATGGTGCTGGTGGGTTTGCTCGAAACCCATCCTCCCACCCGCTGACTCGTTTTCATACCCGCCTCTTGCACTGCCGGTATCATACGTTCCCCTCCCATTTCCACTTCCACTGGCACTTTCGTAACCCGTGCTACTGCCACCCCCGAGGGGACGCTGTGGATCGTAAGAGGGTGTACCTCGTTGACTTGTCGGCTCGTAGTCATAGCCGACTCGGTCATACAGCCCACTCGCACTCGACGACGATGGATAAGGCGGCGCTGATGAGGGCAAAGGCTGTGCGCTCGTCCTTCGAGCGGCCGTCCCAGCACCCGCGGAGGCGACCGAGCCGGAACTCGCCGCTTTGTTACCAGCAGACATAAGCTGGCCGCCGGCACCGACACCGACGCCCCCACCCATAGACGGATGTGCGTGGGTGTGGGTATGTGGGTTGCTATGTGGAAGCGTACTGGCCGTCGAGAGCTCAATACCACCCGGGGCACTCGCCACACCCAACATCGGATCCAACGTCGAGGATGTCGGCCACGCAGGTAGTCCCGCCAACGCAATCGATGACGAGCCCGCGTTGCTATTCGCCGACCCTGGCGTATGCGCTGACATACCATCGTTGCTCCCTGCTGAAGGAGGACCGGACACGAGGTGAAGCGGGCCTATCAATGTGCCATGGCGCGCACGTTTAACGATAGTAGAACCGGCCGTGCCATTAGCGGGGGGTTGAGACGAGAGGAGCGTGTGTGATTGTTGAGTGTTGGAGTCATCGTCGACCAGGTCTTGTTCTAATTTACGAGCCTCGCCAAGAGGTGGACCGCCATCGGAGGGTGTAGCAAGTGCTGCAATGGGGCGCTTACGGACACGAATGTCTTTCCGAATACGGATCTTGATGCCTTGATCAGCGAGAGAACAGGAGAGGGGAGTCGATTCTGTGTTTTCAAAGAAAAACACCAAGTCGTGTGAAATGCCCCGTCAGAAGAAGAAAAAATACAGCAATGATTCGAAAAATGAGCGCACGAAACGAGCACAAGAGTCAGACAAGACAAGTCGTCGTGGGTGAACACCACCGACCTTCCATGCCTGGAAACTTTTTTGCGGTGTAGACGTAAAAGGCTGCGGAATAAATGGATTTGCAGTGCCGAACGGTATTGCTGTGGGAATAGATGAGATGGAAGGGCAGAAAGGACAGGTAAACGAACGGACCCGACGACTTCGAAGAGACTGAGTTTCAGACGGTAGCTGCCCTCGGTACGCACGCTAAGATCTGGAAATACAAAGAAACCCGCGTCTTCATTGCGGTTTTCGGTATCCTTGAGATGGTATAGGGAGGAAACGACTGAGCCGGTAGTACATCGTGTTTTGCCGTCCTGTGTGTGGAGGGTGGGATGAATAAAGGACCAGTGAGAAAGAAAAGGACAGACCTTGAGCCAATGTAGTTCAGTGTCGTCGTCCGGTTTAGCAAGACTGGCAAACATGAAATAGTAGGGATTCTGAAGGAAGCTGTGGGCATAGTTTGGGTCGGCGTCTTCGGGATCTGGATTTGTTGGGGAGGGGGGTTGGCGTGTGTGAGGGTCGACTACGCGGAGCTGGATGATGGGTGGTGGGTCAATGGGACGACGGTCAGCTGGCGGTGCGGGTGAGAGGGAGGACGTGGATAGAAAAAGAGAGAGGCGTACCACCGACGCCGCACATGCGGGCCTGCTTCGGCTCTTGCCTGACGGTGAGCTCATACTCCCTGCGGTGATTGAACATGAGTGTCAGAAGGAAAGGAAGGGTGTTTATCAGATAGGTGGATATGGGAGAAAAGGTGTGTGGGACCGGCTGTGGAGGGAAGAGACCGGGTACATACAGTTTATCTCTGTCGTTGTGAGAACGGTCGCGTTCGTAAGGATACGCAGTCGGAACGGAGCCATAGTTTGGGTTAGCGTCCATCAAAGCGACAACTGAAGCGCTGATCGATTTTCGATTGCTGCTCGCTCAAGTCGGCGTGTTCAGACCTTGCGCTCTCAAATCCCACACACTGTCATCGTCACGTGACATTTTACCTCTCATCATCACCATGGGTGCTAAGCACTTATATTAGTGTTGCTACGAGCCAGCTAGCCAGGGAAATCGAATGTTTAGAAAGCTAGTACACACAGACGACATTAATGCAAGAAAACGCCGCCATACCTTGTTTCCCATTGGCGGCCCAATGCTCAGGGTCCGTTGACCCCCCTCCAAATCGCTTCCGCACACTCCAGTGAGTCGAGCCACTCCGCGGCATGATATTTGGCCCTTCGATACGGCCATTGTTCTACTTCCAACGACTCGTCTTCATCCAACCTTGTCACCGTCCAGACGCTCCCATCAATACGCACCACACGAACATTCGGGAATCCGTGTTCGACAACGCTCAAGGCGGATCGGATTGGCGTGTTCGTGATACCAATGTACCGCAGCAGGGGGGGCATGCTCGTGCGCAGTTGCTGCATGCACGATGACACGTCAGAAACCAAAAAAAAGGGGGGAGACGGGAAAGACGCACATTCATGAAAGCCACCAGGTCCTCCACGACCGCAGGTGACAAATCGAGTGTCAATGCCCGGACCGTCCGCGGGACCAACCACCCCGCCAACGACGGAGATAAATCCCTTGGATATGTGATCGACAAACTGCTCAACTTGGACAACGCAGGGAGCACCCCCCATGCCGAAGCATCGAACCCAATGCGTCGGGCGTCAGTCGGTGGGACGAGGAGATGATATGTTCGTAGCTGCGTTCGTTCGCGGAGGAATTCGGAGATAGCAGGACAAAGTTCGCGGTCTACGACGTGTCGGTGCAGAGCAGTGATCGTCAACGAGAAGTGGCGAAGGAATGGGAGGGCAGTCCGGTATTTCCGGAACAAAGATGAGGGGGTGCATTCTAGTGTCCCCGAGAGCATCAGGGACTCAAGTTGATCACCCTTCGCAAGAATCTCCAAAAACGGAGTATCTGCTGAAAAACAGCCATTGAATTCAATTTGGGTGAGATGGTGGACAGAAATCGCTTCTGCGGGGAATCGCCAATGGGGATTGTTGATAGACAAGGAACGAAGTGTATCCCGACTCTGCGCCAGGAAGGCATGCACGGACGAAGAGCTTACACCATCCGAACTGATTGCGAAATGGGTCAGATGCTTGAAGACGGGCACGTTGATGTCAGCATTGTGATTTGCCACTCTGTGGCGCGGTCAATGACGTTGACGGGGAAAGCAATGAAGTGACATACACAAGGGAGAGTCGTTGTAGCCGTGGATTATACGTATGCACTGTTTGCAACATACGGGCAACCAGGTCATTGTTGCCAGAGCAATGTAACTTGCGGAGATTCGACAACTTCGGGAGCGCATTCATGAGCATACCTGTGACAACGTTCAACTACATCAATCGCACAACGGGAACTTAGCCATACCGACTTGAAATGCCAACGGTTGCATGATGTCGTAGGAGACAGCAAAGATACTCAAGCTCCTGATGTAACCCGCAAAATGTGGATCGACCAATATCCTTGTGAGTATGTCTGCACTGCGTTGGTAATGCCATGCATCTATGTCTTGGTCAACACTTTCCCCCTGTACGGGTCGAACACGACCCTCTACCCCACTGGGTTCCACAGAAGTGGTGAGATGGAGATCGATGTCACGAAAGAGCAACTGGCTCGCAATGCGCGAGAGCGCATTTGGGACGAGTAGTAGCGACTTGAGGTCGCGTTTAGGAAGGAATAGAGCAATTTCCCTCCACACTTCGGGCGAGAAGCGAGGCGGGCAATCAGGCTCTCTGAGAAGCTATGATGGAGTGAACGTACGTCCTCTCGGTGGCTACAAGGCGTACCATCTCAGGGCGGAGGTGTTGTGATTGGATGATCGCTTTGACGTCCTGGTTTTCGGGATCCACCGTCAACACGGAATGAAGATCTACCGTCATGTTTCAGACATTATCGTGAGGGCCCCGCATGCTCAAACAGACCACCTTCAGCACTTACCTTGCTGGGCAGACGTGCGGTAACCCGCAGCGAGTCTACCTTTCGCGCGTAGTAACAGCGCACGCGATATGTTAGAGGTGGGCAAGTTAGGAACTTGCAGTAGTGACTGAACAGCATTTTCCATAGTCGTACGACAACTTTGGCAACATATGAGGAAATATCTCGGCGAAAGACGGTGATACTGTGACCCACCCCTGGATGGGCAAATGCTGCAGTGCATGCAAGAGGACATCGGCTTTTTGAATGTCGTTCAGATTGACAGTGACATCGCGGATGCTCGCGTCCAGAATACGGGGATTAAATAGACTCATGGCAGAACCGCGGTAAATGAGAGGAAAGAGAACACAGGAGAGGGAGAGGCCGGATAAGCATGAGATGTGTACTTAAGGGACACAGTGCGGCTAGTGGGATGTAACTGTCACAATTTCCAACTTCGCCAGCAGTTCCGCCTGGCAGTTTCTCTCAGGCGTTCTCGCCTCTGATAGGGCAGCAAAGCAAGGCAACTTCCAGAACTCATCCCCCAAAGAAAAGAAAAAGAAAAAAAAAAAGAGGACGCGAATATCTTGAATGTGGACATACCCGTATACACACTCTGCCACGACGTGATACAAATACAACCACACCGCTCAGATATTGCACTGAGGCGGTGTAAATGGGTCGAGCCCGCGCAGAACCTCAAGGCACGTTTTGGGAGAAGATTGAGCCTCGTGTGCAAACAAATATTGGGGCCGAGAACCCCGCGCGGTACCTCGGCGCGACCGCATTACGTAATATTGAGTGACCGTTCAAGGGTTGTTTGCCTTAGCCACTTACCTTAGTCGGTGCACGGTAAGTATTAATGATACATACACGCTAGCAACTGCTCACTCCCTGTTATTCTTCCAAGTGCTTGGCATAAGCATTGCCTCTGCCGACAGTGATTGCTCACCCAAGAGGATACTTTGCTCTGACAACATGGATTTACAATATGTGGGACCGTCAATGGACCAAGATGCATCGAACTGGCAGACTCTTCGTTGCCAGCACGGTTCGTGGAGGTGAGTGAGCTAGTCGATACTAACCAAAACACACGGTATTTTGCAGAACTTGAGGAATGATTTAGTTGACCGAGTAGCAGAGGCTTGCCCGCGCAAGCTGGGGATGCTAGGACCATGTGGAGTACCATACTCACCGTGTCAACGGAGTACCATACTCACCATGTCAACAATCACCCCTGGGTTTGAGGCCCAAAGTCCGATCTCCCCCCCTACAGAAGGCTGAATCAGTGGGTAATTTGCTTTGACCTCGTTAGAAAGGAGAAACGGCGACTTGGATGTCTTCCCTCTTTGTGTCGGGGAGATCAGCACGTCGGAGTAGCATACTAGATATTCCTACCCAACTGAAGTTATTCACATTCCTCACCTAACCTCGCGCCCTTTCATATTTTTCAGACTGCCCGCTGTAACAAAGGATCATATATTATGACCCGCGGCCAACGGTCAGGCTCACGGTTGTATGAATCGAGTAGAAGCGAAACGGCATTTCCTTCCACCACCGCTGGCCTGGAGCGTAACCGACGATCAGGAGGTAACCCGATGGATCTACAATTGGTTCTTATCATTCCGATTCA
The DNA here is from genome assembly GCA_038090475.1 of Wakefieldia striispora. Taxonomy (NCBI): domain Eukaryota; kingdom Fungi; phylum Basidiomycota; class Agaricomycetes; order Agaricales; family Hymenogastraceae; genus Wakefieldia; species Wakefieldia striispora. Next base: position 16,870 of record JBBPMU010000267.1, on the reverse strand, counting down.
AAGAGACGAGATGATTATGCGTACCTCCTCGACAACTTGGCGCTGCGCATTCAGAGATGTGAACCGGCGCCATTCCAGCCTCGCCACCCCGGAGGTATTCTCGTAAACAGTCTTGTAAACCTGTCGACGATGTAACTCCACTTAGTAGGTTCACCCACCTATTTCCGATCAACCCCTGTTTCGGTCGCGTACTCGACTTGCCGCTAGTGATAGTACGCATTTAACACACTCCAAGCGGAACAATGAAGTCTTGGTCTGGTCCTGGCAGGTCGTCTTCTGTAGACCTCCGGTTCCGGAACGGATAATGATGGGCCAAACCCAGCCATGGACAAAGAGCGAGCATTATTCCAGGAATCTACCCTCTAATCCCCATCAACTGTGGCCGCAAAACACGCTATGTTCACTTACTCGATGATCTTAAACCCTTAAGGGATATTTTGTACGTGTACTGTGGAATCGAAGCAAAATGTGTGAGAGCCGAAGATCGCTTTCAGTCGCCAATGAATGGGATGATTGGATATTTTCCGCCAGTAGAAGGCCACTTGCTAGCCGTGTGTCAATATTGACGGATCTATCTCTTTTCTGGAACGTTAGTTCGAACATGCGTAAAGACGGGAATGAAACGTGTATTGGAACGTACGGTGGCTTAGTCTTCGGGCATATCTGGTTTGGCTTCTTTGTCTGTTGTTCAGGAACGATAGAAAATTTGGGATAACAAGACAGCCGAAAGTGTCCCCTGCTTTTTTTGTCCACCAGTGAGTCTGGTTCCTACTTGAAGGGTCTGTCGTACATATGCCATGTCCGGCCGATCGTTGGTCACGGAGGAGACGGGTCGTAAGTGCGCCGTTAGTGGTTCCGAAACTGGTAGTCTGTGCATTGCTAATACTCACTCCACAATGTGTCAAGCTTCTCCGAAACCGCTTCCACCCAATTTAGCGCAAAGGGAAAGTATACGACACCCAATTTAAGGGTTTACGGGAGTCTCGATCGAACGGTGCTCTCGACAGCGGGACACGTTGAGGCTGAATGAAGGCTTTGTGCGTCCTACTTGCCAGGGGGCGATTGGGTCAATTCGGGTTTAATTTTGCAACACCACCACTTCGCAGGGTCCTGACAGTGGTCAGGAACGATACATACATGATCGCAAATTGATGTCTTGGGATGATCAGGGCTTCTCTTTCTAGAACGATAATTCGCCACAATCATATCGTGGCCTCCTCATTGGTCCACATTTCGGACGCGGTAATAAAGGCGCCTGTTTTCGGATTGGCACTCTTGGTTGGGTGACGGAACCTGCTCACATTCAGCTAGTAATACAAAAGCGAAAAAGATGTATATACTCCATTGTCTCGGTCACGCTCGCAATGGCTATTGGCCTCTGCAGGAGTTTGTGGGGTATTGGCTCCTGCCTTGCCACGCGGCATCCCAAAGACACCAGTAGCAGCGTGCACGATGCGGCGTTCCACTCCACTGGTACTGGGTTCTCGATGGCGTCTGGTCACCTCTCGATCGTTTGTCACGCACATCAAGCCACCAGCTGGCTATTGAGTGCGCCACTGTTAATATGCTTCCCCACATGATTTCCAGTGATTCCCAGTGTCCCCAGTTTTGATCGTGATCATATGCCGTCACTGGAGACATAGGACTTGGATTTAAGCGATTCTGTGAATAATCGAACATGGCTCGCCGAAGGCACTTCCAAATGGAGAGCATCACATCCCACATATCAGAGTCGTATGTAATGGCTTGATTGCGAGCCATCTGGACAGGAGATCGACACATCACGTTGGGTAGCATTTAGCGGACATAGGCGTTGATTGTGGACCAGAAAAGGATAGTGTTGGAACACGAGGTCACGAACACTCGCCACTACTCTGACACACTGGGACAAGCACCGGCAAGGGACGGTAGGAATTTCTTTTGGGATGGGCGCCGGGCCGCATGGTGGGCCGTTTCGAAGCTTCGCACCTATATTTGAATAGATGGAAACGCCATATGCATCACGGATAGAGCAGTGCGATCGGATGGCTGTACATGTTTCGGATTGTGCCTTGAGTCACCCTAGTCACAAGTTGTCATGGCGGTCAAGTTTTTACCTGTGAACCGAGGAGCAAGGTGCCCCAAGGACGATACGAGGGATTTAGACTGGGGATGAGTCAGGGAGGGTTGCTGCGGCAAACACCAAGGTTTCCTGATTGAGGGCAAGTCGCGCGGTCATTTCGCGTTGAAGCCTGGGGCTGAGGAAGCCTCGAGGCAGAGATTGAGGGGTCCCGTGATGACGGTTCAGTAAGGGAGAATTGATGGAGAATTCCTAAACGATCGATTCGTGGTTGGAGCACACACAGGAACGGATCAGGGTTGAGGGTATCTCCTGGAGCCGGTGCGAATGGAACTGGCCGGATCGGCTAATAGCACAGCAGTGTGGTTACAGAAGAAAGAAGACTAATGCCGAATGAAGCAAGCAAGCGACTGTGTGGGAGGGGTCAACAAGAATAGATAGATGCACATTACAGGCCCGCTTGTATGTATGTCTATCGAGGACAAGACTTGCAAGAATTTAGAGATCACATGGGCCCAGTGGAGAGCGAGTACACGAGGCCTGTGTCCGCTGCCATGTATGACCGACTGCGGAACATCGGCGAGATGCTGGCGCAGCGCTGGTCTCCGGTGATCTGGGCACAAGTGTCGATATATAGATAGCTACGAGGTTCTGGCAAGACCTGGAAAGTTGTACGACATGGCCTGATGGCCTGCCGTAGGACCTGGAATCCGTTGGAGTGTATTTAGCAAATTCTGGTCAGATATTGCAAAAATCCCAAACGGAGCTGCTAGGAATAGTCGGGGTTTCATCCTGTCAAAATTTTGCAACGTGCGCTGAATCTTTTTGGATCTCATTTTTCGTTGCCGGTATCTCTTATACCTCGTCTTGCGTGTCACAGCACCCTCAGGCCCTCGATCGCTTCGACCTCCTGTACGAACCCTTTGCTCGCGCTTTTCTCTCTGTTTCATGCCATCCATTGTCAACCTCAAGTTCAAGGTATTACCCTCTCTTTTTCACGCACTCCAGAATTTCGCTTACCCTCATCCCAGGGTAACAGATCCTTCGTCGCATTCTCCAATCTAAGCGACTCCGAGTCGCTCACAAAGACATGGAAAGTGCGTTTTGATCTACTCCCCTCGATCGACCCCTCTTCATCTCTTCTAGGTTTGCACGAAAGTGGCCAGCTACCTCGAGCAGGGCCAGCGTCTCGAGAACTTGAGTTGGCGTCTCTGGCATCTTCAGAATCTTATCGTCGACTCTGACAATGCAAAGTCGAAGCGCGAGTTCAAAAAACTCTCAAAGAACATGGGTGACAAACTCGACAAGGAGAAGGGCAGGTTCGTCCATTCTTCTTCTCTTCGCCGCCCTATATCCTGACACTCTCTGTCCCCCTCCGCAGGAGCATCGAGGAGCTTGAGGCTCCAGATTTTAAGCGTAATGCGTCCACCGATCTAATTCGCCAGCGTGCTGTCGAAAGAGAGCGTAGCCGTGAGGCCAGTCAAAACGCCAAGCCTGGAACCATTAAGCGCATGCAGTTCACTTTCTCGGTCGACCAACCCACTCCCCCCACCCCGAACGCCGCTGTCCCAAAGCCAGACCTTAGACCCTCTGCAGAATTCAAGGAAACTTCCACTCGACGTGGCCGTCAGGCCACCCGTACCCGCGTCGCTGGCGACGAATCCCTCTACACAGACACAGACACTTCGGTAGGCTCCCGGAAGCGCAAGTGTCCCACTGACGAGCTGCCCTTCCTTCGATTCCCATCCCTTTTCTCCAACGATTTCGGTCCGTCCGCGTTACTCTCCGTACAGCCCTCCCTTTCCAGTGCTATGAATTATGGAGAAGACGTCACAAACACCTCCTCACGCGGTCTTAGTATCCTCCGTCCTACCATCGAGCTCCCTCTGGATGAGATTCTCAGCAATGTCGATCCGGCAGATGACAATGTCACTTCCTGTCTCATGGAGCAACATGATTCTATCCCCGCTGCTGACCCCGATATCATGATGCAAGAGTCCACTGCTCCTGGCTTGTCGACCCCGGGGACTCGATCTTCTGGCAACGACAATGAATTAATTTCGTCCTCGCTTCCCCTTTCCCAGTCCGCCAAGGAAGTTCCTCAGACTATCTCCCCGGCGAAGCTTGGCCCTAGCGCGGGAACTCGGGGTAATGCCACCAGTAATCGTCCCAATCTCACAGTCAAGACACAGAACGCTCCCACTACTCGGTCATCTGGTCCTGGTGCCACCGCCACCAGCGTCAATCCTGCAGTCCTTCGTGGGACTAGCAACACCGCCCCTGGTGGTGTGAAGGCTGAATGTTCTAACTGTGGTGCCACACATACTCCCCTTTGGCGCCGCGGTCTCAATGACGAGTTGAACTGCAACGCCTGCGGCCTCTACTGCAAACTGGTACGCTCGCTTTTTCAATGACGAATCCTTCCAGGAACTTGACATTCGTATAGCACAAGCGCCCACGCCCAAAGAGTATGCGCGCCAACCATGGCGAGAGTCGCGCTCAAGCGGCTCCTCGTCAAGAAGTGGTTGACGTCATCGGTGGGTTTCCTCGGTACATGCGAAACACCTCTCAGCTCAGTGGAGCAGTCGGCACAGCTCAATGTTACAACTGTCACACCACCGCGACGCCGCTTTGGAGGAAGGACGACGAGGGCAAGACAGTTTGCAATGCGTGAGTGTTTTTATCCATGGTCCTTTGAGCACGACTAACGCAAGGGGGTATCTGACATCAGATGCGGCTTGTAGTGAGTGACAATATCTGTCCGGTCTACCGTCAGCTAAACTATAGTCGCCCAGTTATAAATTGCATGGGTCAGCACGGCCCATTTCCATGAAATCGGATGTAATCCGCAAGCGTTCACGTCATGACGCTCGGCGTACCGGCCCGGACTCCTCCGAAACTCCATCTGCCAGTCCCGGGGCGAGCCGCCGGACTTCACCGACTGTGGAACCCTCTCCAACCCTCGCACCGGATTCGACCACCCAGCCAACTTATGAATACAATGAGGAAACGACCACTCAGAGCACATCATCCGAGCTCATGGGAGCACTCGGGCCCGACCCACAGACCGCAGGCTATAATAATCAATCGAACTACTCTCACATCTTCAATCCGTTCCCTGGTCCCTATCATCCTGACTATTTGAGTCAGGCCTTCCAGACCCCTCCAGACGCACTTCCGTTCTCAAGCGTCGAGACACTGGAAACGGAACTTACCACGAACAATGAGCAGAGAACGACAAAGCGTCGTCGCATGAGCACGGATTCGGCATCAGAACCCCCCTCTTCTGCAGTTTCGTTTTCCTCCTATGCGGACTCATACTCGGGTCATTCTTCCACTGCATCCCACTCTCGTCGCTCTTCAATGGATTTTCCATTCTTCTCTTCGTATAGTGTCTTCCGCGGGTCTGGAAATGCGTTCTGGCATCCTCCGACGCTCGCCGCCGACCGGTCTCCTCAACTTATTCACCCTCCCATGCTTCCGACAGAAGATTCGCCGATGGACTTTTTGCATCCCCCAATGCTCCCGCAGGATGAAGACAACTTCTTCGCCACCTATCTCCACCCTCCCATGCTGCTTCCCGCAGAAGACTCCAGCGTCCAACCCCAACATCAACAGCAGCAAGGTTATAATTCTGCGCAAGCTGACTTTTACGATTCCGCCATGCAAACCTTCTAATGGACGTTCCACGACATTTTGCATTCAGGCTTCTACATGGGTTTCCTCCATCTTCATTTCCCGCACCTGTTTTCTGTTGCATACGTTCCCCAATACGTAGATCGCCCCCCCTCCCCAAAAAAACCTGGTTCCGTCTCACTGAGCTGTATCATTGCAGATCACGTCGCATTCATTTACTTGTCACGACGCATCCTATCCCATTTTCCAGTTGTCTCGTGTCTCTTTCATATTTTCTTTCTTCTCATTTGCCATATATATTTTTGGATGCATAACCTCGATGGGCTCTCCTTCTCTGTATGACACGGTTGTAGCGGTTGTATCTGTTGTGTTGCCTCACGCGAAGGGCTTCGCAGTTCAAGCCCCCCAAATAGTATCTATTCTACGTACTATCTTTTGTCATTCGTGCGTTATGTGACATATCCTTCCGTCGCATCCATACATCATGTAGCAACCCCCTTTTCTCGCGCTCGCAATATATCCCAAACGTCGTCCACGGACTGCTCGGATTTTCATTCGGTCTTAGTACCGTATTGATGTATATATGGTGTTTCGATCTGCGTAACTAATTTTAAAGCTGGGAACCGGTCGTCCGTTCTGTAGCGAATGTCGTTGGTAGTTTTGATCCACTCGGTGATCCCATTCCGTCGCCATGGTCCTACCGGAGCGTTCACCGGCAGCTCACTCACTCACGTCGACGGAGATGAAGCGCCAGGCCTTGACAGGTCACCAAATTCGGAGGTCTTGCTTTCCTTCTCTCCCTTTGCCGACGTCGGCGTATCGGCCGAAAGTGCCCGCGCCACGAACGACTGTGTAACACGCTGCTTCGCTTCTGGGACTGTTTCAGGGAGTCAATATCAAAGAGGAACAGCGAACGCTGATTCCAACGGGTCAACACTTTCCGCCCTCGCCCTTCTCCCATGGATACGAAATGGCCGGAATATCATGAGAATCACCGAACTTGAAGCCCAAAGGCATTTCAACCAACGGGAATCGTCAGGGTCTAAAATCAAACCAATCGAAGCCACCCCTGAGGAAGCTGAGGAAGTGCGGACAAACGGAGAACCGGGTATGTGCGGAAATCCAATCGAATATGTCGTGGCTGACAGCAGCCTGAGGAGGGATCCGCCGACTCTGTTCAGTGGCCAGACTCATCGCGCACTCGGACGGTTTAGGGTGATTTGACTGATCGTCTATCACTCGTCTCGTGCCGGTAGCGTGGTGTCGGAACAATCCGGATAATCTAACCCCATGGTTTCATTCGCTGCTACCCAGCTGTAGCCTGTGCGATGCGGGTGTCGATGCACGGTATGCAGACGATCATACTTGGTTTGGGAACCTAGAATCTTGGTTTATTTTCGCTTTTCCTCGAGCCCTCAGCGGTGCCTCCTCATGTTCAAACCCGGATATGATCAGCATCGAGATGAGGCTTGGCCTGAGTACGCTGGGGCATTTTCATTCGATGGGGCCAATCATGTGCTGGGCCGAGCCCGAGCTCCCATACAAGCCAATCCCAGGGTTCGCCGAGGCCCTGACCAAATTCACAGACATCATCTGTAGGAGCACTCGCTAAAGTCTCGCTTGTGCTCGTTCATGCGCCTGCCCTCCAATCAGAACTCTTAAAAGTTGATAAAGAAGGCAATTAAGGGTCGTACAAAAAGTTTTTTCCTGGAGTTGGTCCCAGACCAGTTTCTGACCAGTCCTGGACCATCTTCCGGTTTACTGATGTCATATCTGAAATTCCCTGTGGACAACACGCGTAACCAAAAAAGAACAAGCTGGCCTGATCGTGCCAATGGAGGCGATGCGGGTCCAGTGACTGGTGTGATCGGGTGATATTCTGCATCATTCGTCGGTGTTTCATACGTGTGCATGCTTTCTAGGACGGTGCTTCGAACACAAGGAAGCGTGGAACTTGACCTCGGGGATGACCATCACACTCTCGCGGCTGATCGAGCCGAGGTTCGTCACCTGTCACTTGTATGGGACTTACGGTCCATGTTTTTCTCCGTCAAAGCTATCATCTCCCTATTCAGACCTGGTTCATCGTGTAATATGAGATGACCCGACCCATTCCGAGGTGGAGGGCGTACGAAAGGAAGATTTCCGATTTCTAGCGCTTCCGTCACCCATCTATGGTGTGGACCAACCATAATGTGAGTGGTTCTGACCAAGACGCCGGGTGTGAGGGTCCTGTTGATGTCGAAAGTTTGTTTGCAATGAGCGGCGATGGCAATCACGTGACAATGCTGATTGCCTTCCCGTTGCAGTTGTGATTGCATCGGAGTGGTGGACTTTCAACCTCATTGCAACCAATCACAGCATGTGCCCATTCCCCCAACCATTGTCTGTATATTTCCCAAACATATTTATATGTTGTATTTATGTCAAATTGCTGAAGACAGTTGACAAGAAGGCCCACTGCCCCAACTGTAGCGAGGGCTTACAACACATGTGTGTGTACATATGTGCAAAGGTGTTGTAGGAGTGACAGGAGGACAGGCAGCTGGGAGGAAATATGAAAGGCTCAGAAACTTGGTGAGTGTAATAGTCTTGTGCTTGCTAATGTTGATGTTTGTGCAGTGCAGTGTGGACTATTGAGATCTATGATATTTTGTCATTCAGACTTAATCATTCATATATCATAGATTCAGATTGATCTAGATCTAGACTCAGTTCTATCTAGATTGATACTGGTTCTAGAGCCATCTGGAACTGAGGTGAGTCACTATCATGTTATTCATTTCAGATGATAGTGAAGATAAGAGTCCTTTATTCCATTGGACAATAAGAATGTGGTATTACTCATATGATACAATACTCATGTATCTTTAGTCATTTCTTATGACTCATTCTTATCTCTTATCGTTCTTATCTCTTCCTTTTCATTGGTAGATAAGAACCTCACATATTGTATATATAGAGGGGACTTATATGTTGATCTCCTCAGCTAGAATTCTATTATCGAATCATTGCTACCACCAGGCCTTCAAACTCCTTGATCCAAGACCAGTGAGCTGTTTTTCCTCACTAGTCACATAACCTCTGCCCTAGTTCAGACTTGGGTGATTGTCCCCTCTTCTGACTAGACCTCATATCCTTGGTACAAGAGATTAGAGAGAGAACCTATCCTCTCTTTAGGTTATGAGCCCCGGCTGATCACTGGCCTTGATGTTTACTCTCTTTGCACTTTCTCCCTGTAACGCCAATGATCTATGCCAGATCATGGAGTCTTATGAAGTTTACTGGTTTACTCACCTGCTCTTGCTTATCCTACAAGCGATGATGCTTGTTACAGTTTCCAGTGATTTCAGATCCTGGAATGATGACAAAGACTCCTTGGTATGGGACACTCTCTTAGAGCAAGCCTCTACCAGGATAGAGGCTAATGTGGATACATTTTTCTTTTCTCCTGTCTCCTTGTTCAACCAGCAATGGCATGGTCTCACTACTCCTATGCCTAGGATATTCTCCTATCCGGAGTTGTTCATGGACACCACCGCTCTCTTTCAGACCTTCTAATGGGGACTGCTGATTCCCATGTTATATGGATTAACTGGGGCTTCTCTTCTTTTATCCCAGCAGTCCCCTTGCTTCTCATTTCATATTTGTTACTAGGATACATGCCACTGGATCATTCCATGGTTGCCATGCAACCTTTCTCGGATCTCCCCAGTATCCATTTCCTTATATATCACATGTGACATGACACGACTTTGTTGATTCCCTTTTATACCACACGTGATGCGATGCGACTCTTACGTGCCTAGTCATTCTTCTTTCTTGTTTGTTTACTAGCATTTGGATCTCTACAGTATATAAGATAGGCGCTGTACTTGGATAGCTCTTCAGCTAATTCTATGCACTTTGTTACGGATTTCGAAGATACTTGGGATCATGATGTCGAAATCATCTGGAGACAACTCTCTGGTGACGAGCCCATGGACATGGATACGTTTTTCTTTCCTACTCATTCCTATGATCGCTATTGGTTTGATCTTTCTTCCACAGCGTATAGAGACCTCACTTGGGAGATCATCGACAGTGGTCAATACAACCCTCTGTACCATGACTTCTAGGTTATCTTCAGACTTCGCACGGGAACACTGCCGTTTCCCATGTTTACTGTTATGAACACCATATTTTATTCCTGAAAGACACTCCTTTTACTGACACTCTTAAAAAACTTTTATTTAGAAACCCTTTTCTTGCGGCAATCCGATTGAAGAAAGCCGTCTACCTGTACTTCGAAGATCACGTGACTTGAAGTCACCTGATGTCTATCTTTTGGTACGCTCTTGCAACAGTATAATTTCCTTCATCACGTGATCTGTTGCACGTGACCACTTCGCGGCACTTGCTGATTGGCCGTCGGTCGAGACCTTCAGACTTATTCCCAGCGGCCTTCTCTTTGGGAATAACCCGTTCTACTTTTGGACACATTGACGATTTCTCTCTTAGTCATTTCCTCTTACGATGTTACCTGATCGTGATCGTATCGGAAGGCACATGCCATAGAGAGCTGTGCAGCTTGTCATTTTCTCTTTGTCACGATATGTGCTCATCGCACAGGACCTTCCTTATTTGATTATTTGAACTCGTACATTTTCTTTCTTACTATACTCAGATACGCACAGCTTGGTCTGTGCACGACACATGTACAATATTTAAGTACTTGAAGCTTCGACTGGAAACCCCAGTCTTAGCTATTTGGAATTATATCGCCCAGGTATCTTTCTTCTAGGCTGGACCCCCTTAGGATATTCTGAGGGGCTACTGGGTAAATCCTTACTCATCTACACTCTTAGCCGGAGGATAAATGGCGCTCTTTACTTCGTTACGCATATTTCCGGAGAGACTTCGTGTCCTCCACGACCTAGGACTAGGTGTCCAGGTTTCCCCTGTTGACTTGGTGTCGCAGGATACTCGTCGATACCCCGTTGAGAGGGAAGACTTCGCCTTTGAGGTTTGAGGTTCAACCTTCAACGTTTCGTCTTGTTTCATTTACGGATGCCCCCGGACTTCTGACTCACTTCTACCGGGAAGTCCCTTTTATCTCTTTCCTCTTTTACTTAGCGGCTCTCCGCTTTCTCTTCCTGGACACGGGACTCTGCTTTCCTTTCTTGGACATGGGACTCCACATTTCCTTTTACGCATACATTTCCTTTTACGCGTCCTTTGTTGATTCCCTTTTACGATACACGCAATGCGACGCGTCTTGTTGATTTCCTTTCTGGACTATTTTCCTTTATTTGTACCTCGTAGTATAAATACCCACTGCTGTAGTAGAATAGCTCTTCAGCTAATTCTACGCACTTCTGCCTGCAAAGTCTTTGCTCCTGAAGAAGGTTGCTCGACTTGCTCCTGCGCTAAGCCCTTCCAGCTTCTCTATCATTTATTGACACCTTCTCTCTTACGAGCGACAGGCAATACTCTGCTCCTAGTCATCGACGACACTATGAGTACGAAAGGATTTCGAGTGAAGTCTTTGTTTTGCACCCGTGTAACACACTTCTGCCTACAAGAGTTTGCTTGTCTCTGAGTTCCTCGTCTCACACACTAAGGACCTCCTCTCAGAGTCTCTTTGCTTACGTTGGCTTTATCCTAGCAGATCTTAGACTCTTCCTTAGTCGAACCGACGACTAGGACTTATAGGGTTATAGTTTAGCAAGTTCTTGTTCCACACACACATAACAACACTGCTCTCTTCACATGATGCTGTGCAAGTCTTTGCCAACATCATGGTCTTTCAGTTTGCCGATGGTTACCTCCTATACCATATTGTTCATGGCAACCCTTTTGGTCTTTTAATGCTTGTCTTTGCCTATTGTGTTGAGACTAGTATCTGGATGCTGAATATTTCTCTGTCTAGAATACCTCTTGACCAGGTAGACAACGTTTCCCCTGCCCCCAGGGAGAATCAACATCCTATGTTACAATTTTATTCTTTTCTTTTGATTATCTTCTTTGATCTTATCTTGATCTTCATCAGACAATCTCTGGTAACTGTTTGAGTCCCGTTGCTGCATTACTCATCACTGTTGACTCATTAATTCCCTTGATCTGCTCCATTGGTACCTTAGTCATTTCATCTTTGTCACTGCACAGTCACTCTGACTCATCTGTAGTTTATCGATCTGATCAATTGGATCTTTACTCATTCCTTCTTACTCATTGTTGAGTCATCTTCCATTCTGACTTCTTATGACTCGACCATCTATTTGTTCTTGTTTGGATACTCAGGATATATAAACCTTTGTATCTGCCTTATGCCTTTTCTCTCTAACTTCGATCTCCCTAGTCGTTCCCTTGTACTTGGTACTTGTGAATCTACTTGACTTCCTTGGTTCCCCTTGGAAGACACTTGAACCTCTCAACCATCGTCTTGAGGAACCTTTGAACCCTTGAATCCACCTACTGGAATTCCCTGTAGGAAGAACACCCCTTCATTGTCCAGGAATTCCCTTGGACTCCTTGGGTACACAACTCCAGCATATCACCTTGATCCTTCAACTCTTTATCTAGGGCTATGGCTGTCCCTACCTGGGCCTACTGTAATAAAAGATCGAAGTTCTCCCTCAGGGCCTACTGCTATTGTAGTCACCCACCATTTTCCACAGACCATCCCCTCTGAACCTCCATTGGAGGCCCACTCAGAACACCACCACCAACGACTCCTCTGAACCATCATCCATTGTCTATCTCCCATGAATCAGACGACCAGGATATTGCCATCCAACCCTTGTCTACCCTTGACCCCACCCCTGACTTAACCAATCGACTCTCTTGAAATCTTGCCCTACCCTATCCTCCAACCCCCCTGTCCCCACCATTGTACATATGTCCAGACTGGACGCCACCTATTTTCCCCACAGACCCCTACCCCATCCACCATGTCCACAAAACACACTGAACTCTGTCTCAGTACCCCTGATGCCTTTGATGGCATCTATGACAAAGCCATGCCCTGGCTTTACTTGGTCCTAATGTACCTAACGGTCAACAAGGACGTTTATAACACTGAGGAGAAGCAGGTTGCCTATGCCTTCTCCTACATGACTAAAGGCTCAGCCACCACCTGGGCTGCCATGTTTCACCAGAAAGCCTTTGCCTCTGGAACCCTATCCCTTGGCACCCTCCTTGACTTCCAAAAGGAGTTCAAGGCTGCCTTTGAACACCACGACACCAAGGGCAATGCCATCTCTTGGCTAGCCACCTCCCACATCACCAAACCCACCGACCTCCTTCAGTATAATGCTGAATTCCAAAACAATGTCGTCCTCAGCAGCATTACTTCCTCAGATGTCCTGATCACATACTACTCTCACAGTCTCCCCACCTCCCTCATGAAGCGAATCATGTCCATGGATACCATCCCAACCACCATTGCAGACTGGTACTTGAAGGCTGTCCACTTCAAAACCCAATGGGACCAAGCCAATGAGATCACCCACCATCCTGCCACCCATGTCATCCACTCCTCCCCCTCCTCTCACACCAGAGACCCTGATGCCATGGATGTAGATGCTGTACGACCCGCTAAGCTGACTGCCAAAGAATGGGCCTGTTGTGCTTGCAAAGGCAGATGCTTTAGATGCTGAGAAAAGGAACACATGTCCAATGACTGTCCCAACTACCCCAAGACCAAGGTTGTCAAGACCAACGACAAGAAGACCCAGAAGGTAAAACCTTCTACTGCTGAAGAACCCCTCCCAAAGCTAGAAGAAGTAGAAGATGATGAGGAAGAAGTCACAGTTAAGCAAACTGTTTTCTGGGGTTTTTGATCAGAGAAGTGTCCCAGACACAACCTTCCCCTAGAACGTCTAATGTACCAGTACAAAAAAAGCTTGAGAATGCCATCCATCTCCCTTCTTGCTTAATCATACCTGGTGACCTAGACAAAGACATCTCCACCCACTGTCTCATCAACTCTGGGGTGTTATGGTAGGCCCAGATAGGGACAGTCATAGCCCTAGATAAAGAGTCGAAGGGTCAAGAATGATACACTGGCATTGTGTACCCAAGGAGTCTGAGGGAATTCATGGATGATGAAGGGGGTTCTTTCTACTGGGAATTCTGGTAGGTAGGTTCAGGAGTTCAAGGGTTCCTCAAGACAATGGTCAAGAGGTTCAAGTATCTTCCAAGGGGAACCAAGGAAGTCAAGTAGATTCACAAGTACCAAGTACAAGGGAACTACTAGGGAGATTGAAGTTAGAGAGAAAAGGCATAAGGCAGATACAAAGGTTTATATATCCTGAGTATCCAAACAAGAACAAATAGATGGTCGAGTCATAAGAAGTCAGAATGGAAGATGACCTGACAATGAGTAAGAATGAATGAGTAAAGGTCTGATTGATCGGATCAATGAACTGTGGATGAGTCAGAGTGACTGTGCAGTGATGAAGATGAAATGACTAAGATACCGATGGAGCGGATCAAGGGAATTAATGAGTCAACAGTGAAGAGTAATGTGGCAATGGGACTCAAACAGTTACTGGAGATTGTCTGATGAAGATCAAGATAAGATCAAAGAAGATAATCAAAAGAAAAGAATAAAATCATAACATGGGGCAGAAATCAACTGCATCAACTGGAACTTTGTTTCCAAACATCATCTCCTGAAAACTTGCCTGCCCATGCCTATCCCAGTCAGGAACGTTGATATGACTCTCAACAAAAAGGGAGCCATCAAGTTCACAACAACCCTGTTCCTTGAAATCACCCCAGGTATTATTCAGGAAGTAGTCTTCCATGTAATGCACTGTGGCTCTGAAAATGTGATCTTGGGCATGCCCTGGCTCAAGAAGACCAACCCTGCAATTGATTGGACTCATAAGACCATCTTGATTGATGAATCTGTCAATGAAACCCCTGCCCTGAACTGTCTCCATAACAAGGAATGAACCCATCAAATGGCCAAAAAGGCCAAACCCCCCACTGTCTCCTGCCCTGTACGACACATCTCCATGGACCCCAAATGGGACCAGGAGTTCTTTTGCTACAATCAACATGATTGTGGCCACATCCTTGCCAAAGATGATTGGTACCGAAGACTGGCCATGTGCCAAACCATCAGGAAAGGAGGATGATTCTTTTTAGGTCTTCCCACCATTGGCAAAGTCACCACCACCACTGAACTCACAGCATCAGCCACACCCCAGAAACCCAAGGTCACCCTTCCCCCAGCCTTTGCAAAATACTCCAACATCTTCACCAAAGAAGTGTTTGACCACTTTCCCCCTGTGAGATCTTGTGACCACAAGATCCACCTCAAGGAATCCTTCGTCCCCAAGGTAGGGAAGATTTACCCTCTGTCCACTGATGAATGGAAAGCCACAGAAGCTTTCCTGGAGGAGAATCTCTGCACTGGAAGGATCCAACCCTCGAACTCCCCCCAAGCTTCCCCATTCTTCTTCATCAACAAGAAGGATGGTGGTCTCCACCCCTGCCAAGACTATCGATACATCAACGAACATACCAGTCAGGACACCTACCCCCTTCCTGTTACGGATTTCGAAGATACCTGGGAATGCGATGTCAAAATCATCTGGAGACAACTCTCTGGTGAAGACGATATGGACATGGATACGTTTTTCCTTCCTACTCATGCCTATGATTGCTACTGGTTTGACCTTTCTTCCACGGCGTATAGAGACCTCACTTGGGAGATCATCGACAGCGGTCAATACGACCCTGTTATTCATGACTTCTAGGTTATCTTCAGACTTCGCACGGGAACACTGCTGTTTCCCACGTTTACAGATGCCCCCGGACTTCTGACTTGCTTCTACCAGGAAGTCCCATTTATACCGTTTCCTTTTATACTTAGCAGCTCTCCGCTTATCCCTTTTGGACACAGACCTCCGATTCCTTTCTTGGACACGGGACTCCGCATTTCCTTTTATGTGTACATTTCCTTTTACACGTCCTTTGTTGATTCCCTTTTACGATACACACGACGTGACGTGTATTGCTGATTTCCTTTCTCGTTTATTTTCCTCTATTTGTACCTCGTAGTATAAATACCCACCACTGTAGTAGAATAGCTCTTCAGCTAATTCTATGCACTTCTGCCTGCAAAGTCTTCGCTCCTGAAGAAGGTCGCTCAACTTACTCCTGCGCTAAGCCCTTCCAGCTTCTCTGTCTTTATTGATGCCTTCTCTCTTACGAGCGACAGGCAATACTCTGCTCCTAGCCATCGCTGACGCTATGAGTACGAAAGGATCTCGAGTGAAGTCTTTGTTCCGCACCCGCGTAACACTTCCCCTGATCTCCAACCTGGTGGACAAGCTCAAAGGTGCCACCACCTTCACCAAATTCGATGTCCGATAGGGATACAACAATGTCCACATCAAGGAAGGCCATGAATGGAAAGCTGCCTTTATCACCCATAAAGGACTCTTTGAACCCACAGTTATGTTCTTTGGACTCACCAATTCCCCAGCAACATTTCAATGGTTCATGAACGACTCCTTCCATGATATGATTGCTGAAGGGTGGCTAATTATTTACATGGACAACATACTGATCTTCTCTGCAGACCCTCTTGTCCACAAACAATGAACTCAATGTGTCCTGCAATGGATGCAAGAGCTTGACCTACACCTTAAGCTAGACAAATGTGCTTTTGGTGTCTCTGAAGTCGAATACCTGGGCATGATTGCCCACCTGGGTGAACTAGCCATGGACCCAGTCAAACTCGCCGGGATCGCTGACTGGCCCACCTCTGCAAAACTAAAGGATGTCTGCTCTTTCTTTGGTTTTGCTAACTTTTACAGGAAGTTTATCCCAAACTTCTCCAACCTTGCCTGCCCCCTCCTCGACCTCACCAAGAAAAACCAGACCTGGCATTGGACCTCCCTCTAACAACAATCATTTGATTCCCTCAAAACCACCTTCCTTGCCCAACCAGTTGTCGAGATCAGTGGTATTTCATCTTCAGATCTTCATCTCTAGATACCCTGATCTTAGATCGATCTCTGATCTGATCTACTGTTTCTCAGATGGAACAATCTTCAGATTGATTCCAATGTTCTAGACTCATATCAAATACGATATGAAGGGTGCAACCCTAGAACATCCTGACAAACACCCTTTTCCACTATCATGTCTTCTTATTTCATATGATAGCGGATT
>JBBPMU010000266.1:0-33569 GCA_038090475.1 Wakefieldia striispora | reverse complement strand
CGGTCCGATGTCCGGCTGACCTAAGTAGGCCGAAGTCCGACTCACGTGTGGCGGATCACGTGGTCTGAAAGGAATTTGTATACCGCCATGGAAAGTCCCGTCTGTCAGGAATCGGCAAGTGCCACTAAGTGATCACGTGCCACAGATCACGTGATGAAGGAAATTATACTGTGGCAAGAGCGTACCAATAGGTCACGTGAAGTCACGTGGTTCGAAATACATGTTGGCAGAGGTCTTCGAGGACACCCTGTAGCGAAATCGTGAAAGTCTGTTCAAAGTAAAGGGCGAAGGAATAAGTGAAGCGTCATTGTTCAGAGAAAGAGTACGATTTCGTAACACGAAGCGTCACCTAAATATCCTAAAGAAGAAAGAAGTATGAGCGCGCCGGGTTCAAGGGGCGCACCAGAGACAAAGCGGGCGAGGAGGGAGAGATGAAAGTCGTGTAAAGGCGGAATGTTGATGGAGTAGTAATCCCAGTGAGGCTAGGAGTTATCCTTAAATCCTACCCTGGGAAGTAGAATCAAGTAGATAGAACTAGGGAATAATCGTAAAGTACATGGGGTTTAAATAGTGTCTAGCGATCGTGCACGGACCATGCTGTGCGTATACTATCGTCCAATGATAAAAGAGAAAGGGGATCGTACGATGCGGGGATCGCGTATCTTGAGTCATATCGTCTGAGTAAAGATAAAGGATAAGGAGTAGCCAATAGCGGAAGAAGAGCAGAAGATAAGCTATCGGCCAATCGGCAAGTGCCGCAAGAGGTCACGTGTGTCAGATCACGTGACGGAAGGAAATTTATACTGACATAGGAGCGTACCAAAAGGGGAACGTCACGTGGTCGTGAGAATGAGTCACGTGACACGAATTACATGTTGGGACTCGTCTTCAAGGACAGAGTCTAGCGAAAGGGTTCGTTAAGGTAAAAAGTTCGATGGAGAATGATGGAATCATAACAGGGACACACAGAGTAGATCCCCTCAACCAGTCAATTGACGATCCCGTCCTTGACTACTCCATTGCCTCTACCTCAGCCAATCTCCTAGATCGTTAGAACCGTGAGTTATACCTCCTCACAGTTCGTCCATAACCTCTGCCTCGACTTTGCCCGGGACTTCCACCTGTTGCATTAACAGTCAAACCTCGTATCCTTGGTACGAGAGATTAGAGAGTTGGGTAGCTCCATCTCTTTATGATGGGCCATAATGGATGGTTGTATGATTAAAAGTAATAAATTTCATATATAGGTACATATATGGCTCAAATGGGAGGTCGCGTTTGGTGCGCGAACCTCGCTCAACTTTGAGGAGCCCTAATATGACATCATCACAACATAAGCGCGGAGGTTTTGTCTCTCCATGCTATTGATCTCTTTGCAGTTTTGAGCTCCTTGACACTGTGATGTGGTTATCATTGCGGCGAGGTCGTCGTCAATGGTCTTTGGGAGCACATGGTTCCGGTAGTCGACCTTTCAACGTCGTCCACAATTGACCTGAAGGACATTGCAAGTAGTATGGACGTACGTTATCAACTTGAACGTGGAAAATGACGGCATTGCTTGAGCAGCTGCATGAGTCAGACGCGCTGGACCCGGGCGGGACTCGATCCACCAACTTGGACATGTGCTGCGCAAGTCGAGTGAAGACCGTCGAATGAACTATAGTGGGCCAACCGTTCGATAGGATATGATCGACTAGAGAATGTGGACGGGGACAACTTTGTGCGCTGTGTGGTCACATACTATCTGTAAACCATTCGGACTGTCGAGAACAAGACAACTATTCCTGCATCCCAACGAGGTACATGATCGAGGGTAAAGATAAACTAGGGATAAGAGAAAGAAAGGAAGCTTGGAAAGTACGTGCACCCCGACGAAACACGAAACACGCACGACGACGTAGCATACTTACGTGCATGGGTAAAGCTTGATTCTCGGCATTCCTGATGCCTTATAACTGATGACTGCACCATTGGAGCGAAGGTCGCAGATGAGTAATAGTGTCGCACTCCTCAGGCCTCAGGAGCAGATGTTGCGATGCGAAGAACTGAAATCAGACGATTGTACCCGGATCGAGTGGCGTATGCGTCGCTCTAAATGTTCCACTTGGATGGCGTGCATCAATTGTACCGAAAGGAGAAGGGCACATGAAGTGCTACATACGGCCGGCTGGACGAGACTTGACGCGATTTGGGATAGTGCATGCTGCGATGCAAGCGAACGAGGCAAGCATCAGACATGTTCATGAATATCTGCGTATACAGCGGGGCGAATGTTCAGATCGATTATACCACCCCCTTTGCCTCGAACAACGAGTCTAAATCTAGGGCCTTCGCCGGCGAATTCCTGGTACCTCTGTCTCGCTTCTGGCTTGCGATATCGTTTAAGTAAAGTTTGGTACGACTCATCTGCGTGACCTGAGAGATTGTGCGAGAGTGATAAAGCAGTGCTCGCTCACATGTACCGCTTTTAGTGAGGACTCAAGTAAGAGTAGGCGCCAAAACCACGAGGCGCCCACATGAAAAACCATTGTGAGTGGAGACGTGTTTGTAGTGCGCACCGGCATAAACCGAACACCCACCTCTCTTGACGCCTTCGACAACCATAGAGAATGTCGCAGACCAAGACCGGTATGTAGTAATACAGTGGAGGGATTGGAGTATGCTGACGCTCGCAAGACTCGGACAACAAAGTGCTCCTTGATACGGGTGATTCTAGCCATGTCTATGCGGTCACTTTCTCGCTCGATGGAAGGCATCTTTTGAGTGGAAGCGAGGATGGGATCCGACGGTTTCGCCTTGCAGACAAGCTAGAAATCGCAAAGCAGACAGAACCGCATGTGACAGCAATTTCAGTATCGAGGGATGGCAAAAAGATAGTCTGTGGGGCAACGGAAGGGGTGAGCGTCTGGGACGGAGAACTGCAAGAAAAGGTTTGCGATGTCGAGGATAAGGACTACACATGGGCGGTGGATGTATCACCCGACTCGACCCGGATTGCGGCAGGAACCCAGGAGTACTCTAGGGGGTTCGGTATATGGGACATTTCGACAGGCAAGCGACTGGTTGGTCCACTCAAACTGAACAACGCGGCTAACAGCGTCCGCTTCTCTCCAAACGGTGACCAAATTGCCGTCTCTGAATGGGGCGCGATCATCATTTTCGATAGTCACACTGGTGACAAACTACTCACCATCGTTGACACCTACGAGGCCGGCTACAATGCCCCAAACACTACACTCGCATGGTCAAATGATGCACAACAACTGTTCGTTGCTTGCGAGGACGACAAAGTCAAGTCATTCAACACCTCGACGGGATCACTACTCGCAGAGTCACAGCTCATCAACGGTCTCAGGTCCATTGCTCTAGCTGCCAATGGACGATTCATCACTTCCTGCGCAGGCAGCTCGATTTCATTCTTGGATGTATCTCTCGCACACATTGGTTCCATCATTGAGGACGATAACAACATATATTCGATTGCGCTTTCGTTGGATAGCACCCATCTTGCCACCGGACGACAGGACGGCAAAATCACTATTCGCAGCTTGACCACCCTCCTTCCGGACATCTTTGGTAGTGTGAGTATCCGTGTATTTTGTTGTACTCTTTAGTCAATGACTCTTCATCAGGTATCTACTGTCGAGGAACAAGAGCAC
This sequence comes from Wakefieldia striispora, assembly GCA_038090475.1. Lineage (NCBI taxonomy): Eukaryota > Fungi > Basidiomycota > Agaricomycetes > Agaricales > Hymenogastraceae > Wakefieldia > Wakefieldia striispora. The sequence goes on along the minus strand of JBBPMU010000266.1, from coordinate 29,910 downwards.
GCCGGCCAGCATATAACGTCAGGTGCCGACGAAAACAAGTCTCCCGACTCCCACGCGGTACGACTTTGTCATCCCGTTGTCGCCATACTTCGTCTAACAGATTCATACAAGCCATCTAGTCACAACAACGCGATTGGGTCGGACGACCGAGACGACGACGACGATCTTCTCGAGGTATGAGCTCACCCAGGTCCTTCTGAATGAGTTCTCATGAAGTCGTAGCTTGAGATACCTTCAAGAGCCCCTGTTCCTGCTTTCGACTATGATCAGGTTCGCGACTGCCTTACTCCTCTTGCTTCCGTATTGACGTCGCCAAGCCGCCCTCCCCCACATCGTCTGTCCGCCCTCGGCTTGATGAAGTTCCACCAGCTGAGGTATTGCAGCTATCGTCTGCTCTACCCCCGGTGACCTTCTCTCCGGATACACATCCAGGGAAACATCCTGACACCGTCGACTCACCCGAGCCCTGGCCAGCTCTCCAAAAGTGGCTGGAGTGGACCAGAAGGAATGCGATGGACCGATTCGGTCAACGTTCTGCAAACCTTAGTTCAAGTGCCGACCCAGCAAGTTCACTGCCACCACCGCGGAACAATCTCCCGCACAACCAGCGTCCTACAATGGCTGCTCAACGGGATAGGGTGAGTAGCTCATTCTGGCCAACGATCGATGTGCAGCGCGTCTCACAATATACCTAGCGAACGTATGTCGCGCCCAGTGACGAAGAACGATATAGCTGGTTCACATTTATATTTCGAGGACGGCCGCGACCCACTCGGGCTGCTCCAACGCCGATCCCTTACGAACTACCACTGGATGGTTCTGATACGGGCAATGCTCAGGAGCCTCACGACCAGGTAATCCCTGTACGTCCCTTTTCCTTCAGTGGGTGGAGCACGTCATAAACCCCTGACATTTCATTAGCCAGCGCCAGTGAATGATCCCGTCCCGCCTCAACCTGCAAACATAGGTACTCCTGTGATGGTGAGCATGCTTTCAACTTCACGTTCGTATCCAAATACTTAGGGCAGTGGATTGGGATCAGATGCTCCCTGTCAGTGGTCGGGATAGAGTTTTGCTCTCTGTACCGGCATGGATGGTATGCTACCGTTGTGGTAGCGGAGATGGGGAATCTTGATTGCAGTGGGTCGGGTGGCGGCGTCGCCATCCTTCATCAGACGTTTCTGTCGCCTCTTTCGTTCCTGCGCGTCACAGGTCGCGTCGATTCTCCAACCGCGTGACGGCCACATCACTATCTTATTGTTTTCCGATCTGTGTCCATTCACACGCATGGATTCTACGATAGCATGATATGTAATAGGAGACATACACTTAATAACACAAGAGGAATGCTCGAACAGGTACGCTTGCATCCATGTGTTGAAGAGGGTTGCACACATTTTGTGGTTCTCCTTCTCACGATCATCCTTGCCCCGTTCCTCATTGGCGCCTGGTTCACATTCTGAGGCTGCTCACTGGTAAGTCCCCCTGGACTGTGTGGCATGACACGCGGGTTTGGCCCGGTTTGCGACCTTGGGTCGTCTTCTCGCATTTGCACGGACCCAGCAGTGCTTGATCTTGCTCCGAGTCGCCGCGGGTTCGGGTGATTCGTCTGCGATGGGGTTGGGTGCCTCTGGTCTTTGTTTGCGTACCTCGTTCGTTTTGCGCGTGTCGGGCACGATCGCGTCTGGACGAAAGGGGTCGATCGACATCGGCCGAGCGTACGTATCACGAACGCCGGGTCAACGGATTGCTGATGCATCGGAAAGAGGCAGTTGAGAGCAAGGCAAGACGCCAACGACTCGTCACGGGTAGGTGTAGCGTGACCCGGAATCCCTCGCCGCCAACGCCTAACACTGGCTGGGAATTGCGGTCCCAGAGAGCGACGTCGCAGAATCCCAAGGTTCTTTGAGGTTCATGAAGTATATATTTTTCTCTGGGCCTTCTACGACAGTGCGATGGAAGAGCGTACAGACGATAGATGGCGTACGCGTCAACAAACTGGCTACAAACTAGACCCGCCAACGCACCAAAAGAAAGAACGAAGCAAGAACAAGCACGTCGAGCCGGTCGAGGAACGGGAACAGAAAAAGGACCAGTCGACCTTCCGAGCTGCGCGCCCTCCGATGCCGCGAAGGGGTCGAGGGAAGACCGCCCACGACTCGTCCTGAACTAAAACCCGGTTCGAGTCGACGACGCATCCGCGTCCAAGTAGCATCCAAACCGCCGTCCAGAATTCCAAGAGAAGGCTCGTGATGAACGCCGCACGTCGTCGTCCACGTTCACCACCCGCCGACATTGCCGTAGACCTTGTCCCGAGCGTCTCGCGTGACGAAAAGAACCGCAATGCTGGCCCCCAATACCTTGATAGCCGTACTGCGACGTTGACCTCATCCCGTGGGATGTATCGCCCTCGTCGTCCGACTTGAGTAGTCCCGTCTCGTTCCCTTGCCATCGACCTCGTCCAGTTACTCTTGAGCCTCCAACTGTCATATACGGTTAACCTTGTCAGACACGTCACACGCGTCTCGCCGTGTGCGTTCGCGCGCACAACGTCCCAAGCCTCGATCGTCGTCGTATCGCGTGTACCAAACATCGTCGCAGGGACAGTGCATTCGGAGCCGCAATACCTCGGGGAAGAACAGGTGTGTTGAAACCACGCAGAGCGAGAACACCAAGCAGCCACCACCCCCCGCGACCTTTCTACGCACCCTAGGTGGGCGTGCGGGAGAAAAGCCATGTGCAGGTTGTTCGGGGAAGCGCTGTGACAGAGGGGGATGAAATGGTAGCACGCTGGATGTTCATGTAGCTGGTGGCGTCGGGTACACCTGGGAGGTATTGCACTGTATTCGAGGCGACGAGGTCGTCGCAAAGGAACGGGTCGGTCGATGGTTGGTTGGTTTGGGGAAGCTCTTAGAAGTGTGCGCCAGACTTGTGAGTGACGGTGTCCAAGCTGGCGAAGATTATCGGATTGCTCAGTATGTTACATGTTGGAAATATAGCGCTCAGGAAATCAGTGGGATCTAGGGATACGCAGTAACATTGCAGGAGTCTTCAGGGATCGGTTCATGAAGGTCGGTCGAACGAAGGCAGATATCCAATACAGTTTGAACCTAACTGGGGAGGAGGGATCGATCTCGTAAAACTTGTTGGTGGGAGCAAAGGTACAGCCTTCGGAGCTGGACATGTGAAGAACCAGTAATGAAATAGATGGACGGGTAGACAATACCATCAAGTGTCCAAGGTCTGCATACGGAGTAAATCGTCCGCGAGGGGGATACAGACCAAGTACACAGGGCCATAACAAACTCGGGAAAGGTGGATGTCGTTGATGGGTGATCGATGGCACGTCGCAGAAGGCCTTCTCGGTAAGTTGGAGATATCTGGATTCGTTAGTTGACACGATTCGTTTCCAAAGTTGTCCTGGACCATGAACCGTATTGGAAGGCGAAGGACAATCGCATATGGGAATCGAGAGAGTCCAGGAACGCGACGGACAGAGATCTAAGCAGTCAGAAAACGAAAGAAAAAGAACAGGTAAAATATGAAATAAAAAGAACTACATCCCAAATGTCGCTACGCCATGTGTCGTCCGATAGGATTGTCGTTAATCTTCCGGCCGAGACTACTGACGGAGAAGCTTTAGGGAAGTGAACAGAAGGAAGCAAGCACTCACCCGAAACCAAAGGGGAGAGAATGACTCGCACGAAGCTAGAGGAGATCATTGGAGCGGTGAGAACACAGCGTTGAGAGCTCACATCAAAAAAGAACTCACCAAACCAAGAAAGACCACACCAAGTTCCTAAATGATACCGCAAGAAAAAGAATGACTGCTACGGAAAACAAAGCCGAATCAACTAGCGTTCATAAAAGGAAAGAACGATACGTAGGGAACCAAACAAAGAACAATGACAGTTGGAATTGGCTTGAGAACCAAGATGCCCATAGTGACTGTAAGGACAGACAATCGAATGCGGAACGCGCCATGGCTGCCAGGAACGGAACCAGATGAAAAAGGAGCGATAGAAGTTGGCTGGCTCGGATGACAGGATTGATCAAGGTACCTTACAAGCGAGGCAAGGCTACCAGAGGGAACTGCGGACCATACCACAACGAACGGTTATCCCTGTGAGTGCGGACGTACGCCTTGCACGGCGGCGAAGGAGGCGAATCGGAGGATTTCAGTAACGCGATGTACACTTCCTCAGCTGGCAAGGTTGGAACGAGCGACGGCTTGCGAACCTCGTGAACATTTGGTTCGGTGGCCAGAAGCGCAGGGGACTTTGCAGGCGGAGTATAGGGACAGATCGCTCCCTCTTCTGAGACATCGCTATCAGGTGCAGGAGTCGAGGAACCCGACTCCAGCGAGTCTCGCCTGCTGTCGGGATCCGACATAGGCGTGAAGTTTGGAACGCTTGTGTCCTCGTCACTGCAGTCAGAGTCCTCAGAGTGCGATCGAAGGCCGAGATCCAACTCGAAATCACGAAGCTCTTCGAGGATCCTTCGCATGATATCCTGGCCCTCGTGAAGCACAGTGAGCGCGGCGGGATAGTTCGAACAACGTGGCAAGTCTTCATCGCAATTCTGAACACTGATATCCCGAGTTGAACTCGTCGCCTGGTCGACCTGGTCGATGGCTCTGCAGGACGTTACACGGTCCGTCTCGATGAACCCGGGAGGATTGAGCGAGCCTCCCTCCGTGTTGTCAAGACCAGATGTATGCCCGAGGCCTGGAACGCTTGTGTTGTCCTCGTCGCCACTATGGTCAGAGGAGTCCTCGGAGAATGATGGAGCACTGCACTCCAGCTCGAAATCGTCAATGTCTTCAAGAATGCTCTGCATGACGTCCTGCCCATGGCGAACCACAGCGGACGTAGCAGCTTCGCTCAAGTAATCTTCTTCGCCATCGTAGATGCCTTGAGCACCACTTGAGCTTGTCGGCTCGTCAACAGGGTCAACCCAGTCCAGGGACGTGCAGGACGTAGCTCGGTCAGTCTCCATGAGGTACGAGAAGTGGTCCAACAATGCTGAGATCACAGGCAGCAAGTCATCCCTCTCCTCCGGAATCACTTCTCTGAGACTCTTGGCAAAATCAGACATATCGGCCATCCCGAATCGTCGCGCGGTGGACGAGCTTCGTCTAGCTGTCAGTACCCCGTCGTCTGGTGAAGGGAAGCAGTCCGGGTCTGAAGCAGACCATATGCACCCCGATGAATCCTCCTCGGGTCCTTCCGCAGCAGGAGAGAGGGGCGTTCGACGACCTGTGGCACCGGTGCTAGTGATCTGACTGCTGTGTTGTTCGACTTGGCGGGGCGGCGTCACCTTTATCCCGGCATAAGGCAAGACGTCGGAATCAAATGACAAGCTATCAGAAAGATCTTCCGAAGTAGTGTGCAGGTGAGCTGCTGCACCGCTGGTCCCACTGCTGACGTCAATTCTTGTTCCGTAGCCTGAGCAAGCGTCGTACGGCATAAGTTCATCGACTTGGCGATTGACCGTCAGAATCCTATTGTAGGCTTCGCAGGCAACCTCGAGCTCGAGATCAGAGCTAGACGGCCCTTGACGAGATCGAAGGGAAGCGCAGCATGAGCATGGCTCCGTTACCAAGGCCCCATTGTCGGAAGAGGGCGACATGCCCTCGGACCAATCCTCGGATGAAACATTCTCAGGACCGCCTGGGACGGAGAGGAATGCTCCCGGACGAGTTGTCGTACCGATCACGTCGCTGGTGAACGTCACATGGGTCGACCCACTGAAGTCGTAGGACGGAAGCCGCCTGGCTCTGGGTCTTCCACCTCGATTCGGTTCCTCACGTGCAGGCTTCACGCCATTCTCACCGTCGTCGCCTCCATCACCGCCCGCGTGACGGAGGGAGCTCGTACCAAGCAGATTCGGCTGAGACGCGGGAGTGGCCTCTGCTTCGTCTTCCACCAAGATCTCCGGAGCTGCTGATGTGGCCGGGTGGCATTCCACCTTCTGCAGTCTACCATTGAAGAAGCCGCTCAGATGATACATTGAGAATACTCACACTCCAGGTGATGGGGTGGAAGAATATCGTATAGACCATGCTAACATGCTAGTGAAATGGGGTATTAGCTGGACAGAAAAGCATGGACAAGTGTCCAACTCACGTCAAGTCCCGCCTCGACGTCGATCGACCGTTCACTTGCAACACGATCTCCGTTCGTCTTCCGCGAACCTCGGTGGCGCAAGGATGAGAAGAGACCCGGACCTGACACCTTAGCATCGTTCGCACGCGAACTCTTGCCTCGCCAACGGAAGAGATAGCTCCCGACGGAGACTATGGCTACCATGACGAACAAAAGTCCGCCAGCCCCAATCCAATAATGGGACTGTGGGAAGGTAGGCTGTCCGGAAGTGTCAGCGACGGAAGGAGTGGGGGAAAGCGCGAGTGCAATGGAACCAGATGGAATCGGAGACATGATTGTTCGATGGCAACCGAACCAAGTGGCAGAGGAAGATGGGTGGTTGGTTTATATAACCCTGATAGTACGTCTGCCTCCGAGTGGAGGGTGACATGGAAGAGGTAATATGGTCAGCCGCTTGCGAAAGGGAATCGCAGGCAGGATCAATAGAACCGATTAGTGGTGCTGTTGGGAGGAGGCTGGCGTTAGAGCAGGATGAGGCACAATGCATGATAACTGGTGAAGATCCTCGTCGATTCTTCCGCAATGAAAGCTTCGTATCACGGGACCGCTCGGGCGCATCAGGAAAACGTCGTGGGTCTTAACCCCGTCTTACACACTTGGTCGGCTAACGTGGCCTTGGCCAATCATCACAACGCCCCCAAACCCATCCAAAAGTATGTACAGAAGCTTTCTTTTCATTAAAATATAGTATAGACAATGTATTTAATATTTTGCAACAGAGTAGGACAGTGTTTTGTAATAGCTCAAGGCGCATAAGAGCAGGTAAGTCGGCCAAGACCGTGGCCCGCCGCCCAATATTCATTTCCCCCATACTAGGCTTTGACACCGAGTTACAGCGAGTGCATATACGCACGGCTCCGACTCCTGTTCGTATTTCTGGTCCAGAATAGCTGCGATCCGTTGCTACCCAGCACACTAACTTTACAGTTTCAACCATCAGAGCAATTGCGCAGCCCCACTATGTAAAACCCAAATGAATACATGATGGCTAGTAGGCACCGTTGGTTGCCAGTACGTTGTATATTTAGCTGCTCCACCCTGGTTGCTTTCAACTAACAGCTTAACAATGGATGCAAGGCTCCGGCTATTCAGGGTATAGCGCTACTCCACGGCGGATATCAAACCTTTTCGTTATTTTCTCCTCCATGATGCGTTCAGGCTGTTCATTAGCCCGGCTCGGTGACCATTTTCCATTAGGTTGGTCACCACAGTAACTTTGCATCGCCGCTATGGAGTCTACCAATATCCGTATAAGGGGAGCTCCAACATAAATACAGCCCACTAGGCCATGGAGCCTTAGTACATATCCACTCTCGTCCTCCTCTATGATACCTTCTTCCCTCCTTGTCCTCTCAATATTTGCCGCCGCTGCTCACGCAGGAAAGCGGGGTCTCTGCTGGCCTTGGTGTAAGTCACCGTGCGCTAGTTCTCGACCGACGACTGAACAACTCACCTCTCCTCCCAGACAACGGACCTTTGTACGATCATTTCCCAGGATGTACGATCCCATTCTGATAATCATCACAGAAATCCTGCAGTGCTTAACAACGGTAACGGTAAAGTAGTTGCGATGTATGTTACTCCAACTTTGCACACCATCGCTTATCTTCGCATTCCCAGCTATGACTATGAAACCTCCCTCCCGGCGACAACTGGCGGTACCGGTAACCTGGGCTTCATCGGCATGCAACGTTGCACCGACTGTAGTTCAAGTCCAATCGCTGATCTCTACTCCCGCTGGCAAACCCAAGGATGGGCAAGTACGTTCTTCTATCAGGCACCTTCCTCTATGCCATGTAATCTCATTGTCCTGTAGCCGTCTTCACGCTGAATGAACCGGATAATAACGGTATTACCGCTACCTCGGCCGCATCTTGGTATATCGAAAACATCAACCGTCTGGTAATAACCCAGTCCTCGGCGAGTTGAATATATCTTAACTCGGAAACGCAACAGCCCATTAAGAAGGCCCTTCCCGCTGTCACCTCAAGCACGACGTCTGGCACGGGCCTCGGTTGGCTCTCTGAAATGATCAGTGCCTGCGCCGGACAATGTTACTTCGATTACATCAACCTAGTGGGTTGAACCCGCGTTCTCTTCATGACCAGTAGCCCGATTGACCGTGTTTCGGCCTTGGCAGCATTGGTACGGGTGGGTAACCTACGGATTCCAAGAACTTCGTTTTCAGAATTCCAGAGCTATGTCGAGTCCGCACATGCTCAGTTCCCTGTAAGTCCTTCCCGATGGTTTCCGTATGCGGGAGATTGCTGAGGTGCTGCCATAAGGACTATGGCTTGGTGATCACCGAGTTTGCACTTCAAAACCCAGCTGGGGGTCAGGCTGACCAGTAAGTCCACCCCGATTTCCATCCTAGCCAGTTCTGACATTGCGTTCAAGAGTCACATTTTTTCAGCAAGCCTTCTCTTTCCTTGACAGCGCGTCTTATGTCACCCTTTACTTCCCCTTCGTGGCTACCTCTGCGTCTCTGTTGCAGACTAACGATGCGTCCGGAGCATCTTTCGTTGGTACTGGATCATGCCTGTACAACAACGACGGTTCTGCATCCGCCGTCGGCGCTCTGATGTCATAAAACTGCCCTCTTTTCTCGTATCTTCTGGATGGTGTTTGAGAAATAATTTATGCGACCGATTATACCCGTGTCTTTTCCCCATCCGAGGGTTCACGACCATCAAACCTACGGTAATCTTAACACGTAGACATACGTAACGAGCCATTGGTCTTATAGGCCGCCAACCTCACAACCGGGTGACGTTGGAACAATGATGGTCGGTACTCACAAAAATAATGTCGCCTTGATCTCCACCTCGAAAGGGTAACATCTCGGACTCGGTAAGCTAATAGTTGGCCTCGGGTTCTCGTCACGGAAGATGGCACCGCAAATAACCGTTGCCTGGAACTCGCTGTGTCTTACGCTGTACTTCTCACGATAGCTGTGGAGAGTATGGTAAATGATCGATGAAGGGATCGGAATGCAAGTCTGTGCAAATGCTGATTTCCATGTGACGCTGGATCACAGTCTATCCCCGAGCGATTGAATTCGAACAGTAACCGAATGTCCCACGTCCACGGAAATGATGGTTCGCGGCTTTTTGACGGTCAAACCAACGAATGAGTTGTTTTGTTTCGTATCCACAGTGCAATGCCACCGAAGAGGTTGACATGGTATGAACAGCCATATGGCCAAGAAACCCTCAATGGACCCTCAGATCTGCACGCCATCTATTTCACTAATCGTGCACATGACTATTATCCCGACGCGCGTTTCGACAATCCACTCCATGCGAATAGCCTCTCGTGTTCCAATGGGAAGTTATCCAAGCCAAGACACCGTGGTCATGGACGAACCCCGTTTTACGAACCATGTATCACCCTCCAAGGGGGAGCGGCGTCGGCACGTCTCGGAACCACGACTAACTGCGTGAAGGAACTGTGACCCCGGCGAGTCAATCCTCTGTTCGCGCGTGCTGTCGGCGCTATCGCTCGTCTTAGCATTAAAGATGAGACCAGCACGGATACCGTTCACTGTCAGAAGGCCACTGCCATGAGCGGGCCATCCTGGTTCCCCGCCGTATGAAGTGTATGACGTAGCAACCCCCTGTACGTTCCTTGAAGTATTAATGGCTAACCCCGAAGCATACCGCCGTACACTTCGGGGTTGTAGAAATATAGATGGCGCGACTTGAACAGACACGCTGAGACACAGTATCCTCGGGAAGGACAACCTCGGACCAGTCCCACCTGTTTTCCTGGAGAACAACAGGCAGCTTGACCACCATCGATACAGCCAAGTTGAGGGCAACTCTTTGGACGACGCGCATCTATCATCAGCCCCAAACACTTTCAACAGAGGACCTTCTTACCCCCTGTTCTCCCGGCTGACGTTGCTGGACGGACCTCTATCGCAGTCCACGACTAATGTGCGCTCGTCGGACGCCTCAGTGGGCATAACGACCTTGAAATCTGCTTTAAGCTTGAAGTTCCTAATCAATTCCCTGAGTTTCCCGGCATTCTTAAAGTCTATATGTAGATGAGATGCTGTACCACTAGCAGAACAGTGTCGGCCGTAGGAGTTGCGCAACCAGCTGCGCCGACGACAATGTCTGCGAAGCCTTGTAGGATGGCACGCGCTGGCGAGACGAGGATGTCGGAGTTGCAAGTAGCGGGTAGCAGGCGGGGATGTTAATATGAGTCAGGAAGCGTGAACCAGCAGCCAACGCTTGAGATTAGTTGGGTACTCTTGGCAGTACAGCTGATATCACCTAAGAATCGTTGGACGGCTTGTCTATGATACCGTTTGTTCGCGATCCACAAAATGACTGGGGACAGATAAGAAGTGAGGTAGGCCCGAAACGTAATTCGTACCCGCGTGATATCGTAAGTGATCCACTAACGTTTAGGGAGTTGATTTCAATATATTGTAGGAAGATTCAGACCACCAGAGGGGCTTACAGCCGGCAACGCTGATGTCAAACTTTCCGTTGTGGCTTTTCTTTTCGCTTGATGTGCTCGAGACCTCCCGAGTAATTTTACATCGCCGTCATTGGTATTGAATTTACCGCTATCCCTTTGGCGGGAGACTCGGGACTCCAGCAAAAATATAGCCCCTAGGCAATAGAACCAAGCTTGGCATTCTCCTCCATGATATCTTCTTACCTCCTAATCCTCTTAGCGTTTGCTGCTGCTGCTCATGCAGGAAAACGGGGTCTCTGCTGGCCTTGGTGTGAGTCACTACAAAGACCTCTCGACAGAACAACTAACTTCTCCTCCCAGACAACGGACCTTTGTACGATCATTCCGGGATACATGACCCCGCTGAAATTCTGATAATGACATCACAGAAATCCCGCAGTGCTTAACAGTGGTGACGGTAAAGTAGTGGCGATGTAGTATACTATTCCAACTTTACATGCCAATCACTTATTCCCGTTCTCCCAGTTATGACTTTGAAACATCCCCCCCGGCGGCAACTGGTGGTTTCGGTAATCTCGGCTTCATCGGCATGCAACGCTGTATCGATTGCAGTTCGAGTCCAATCGCTGACCTCTATTCCCGCTGGAAAACCCAACGATGGGCAAGTACGTTCTAACTCCCCTATCAGGTACCTGCCTCTATGCCATGTAATCTCATTGTCTTTTTGTCCTGTAGCCGTCTTCACGTTGAATGAACCGGATGCCATCGGCATTACTGCTACCTCGGCTGCATCTTGGTATATCAAAAACATCAACCCTCTGGTAGTAACCCAGTCCTCGGAGAGCCGAATGCACGCTAACACAGAAATACAACAGCCCATTAAGAAGGCTCTCCCCGCCGTTACCTCAAGCACGGTGCCCGGCCAGGGTATCAGTTGGCTCTTTGAAATGATCAACGCCTGCGCCGGACGATGTCATTTCGACTACATCAATTTGGTGGGTTGAACCCGCGTTCTCTTCGCGACCAGCAGGCAAACTGACCACGTTTCGATCTTTGCAGCATTGGTATGGGTGAGCGTAATGTCCGCCTGGTACGATCCCCTGCCACTAACTACGGATCCCCAGCGCATCCTTTTCCGGATTCCGGAACTATGTCGAGTCTGCGCATGCTCAGTTCCCTGTAAGTCCTCCCGGGTGGTTTCCGTGTCCGAAGATTGCTGAGGCGCTACCACAAGCACCACAACTTGGTGATCACCGAGTTTGCCCTTCAAAACCCAGCTGGGGGCCAGGCTGACCAGTAAGTTCACACGGATTTGCACCCTAGCCAGTCCTAACACAACGTCGAAGGGTCGCATTCTTCCAGCAAGCCTTCCCGTTCCTTGACAACGCGTCTTATGTCACCCTTTACTTCCCCTTCGTGGCCACGTCTGCGTCTCTGTTCCAGACAAAAGATGATTTCGGAGCATCCTTTGTCGGCACTGGATCATGCCTGTACAACAACGATGGGTCTGCATCCGCTGTCGGTGCTCTGATGGCTATGCCCCACTTCCATGCAGTTCCTAGACGTGGTTTGAGTAACGGAACACGTATTCGTGCAAACGATTGATGTGCGGTTTCAATCCCTAGTACACAATCGCGGGTGGCAGAGATTATTACAAACAAACCTCACTACTTAGACGTACGTAACGAGTTATTGGTCTCAGAAAACAAAACAGGCCAACAATAATGATCGATATTTAAAAACTTGATCCTTAATCGCATGCCAGTACCTCTCACGAGGCTGGGGAGAGCATGACGGATCATCGATGAAATTGGAGTCGATACGACTCGGCGAGTAAATGTTGGTTTCGATACAGCGCAAGCCGAACAATATATCACTGAGTGACTGAATTCAAAGAATAGTCCATGCTCACGAGGTGATGATATGCGGCTTTTTGACGGTCGAGTCAACGAATAAATCGCTCTTGTTTCGTGTCCACACTGTAATACGTCCGAAGAGGTCGACTGTGCCTGCCGACATACATATCGTCAGCCACCGACTTGAGGCTAACATGGTTTGAACTGTCCATATAGCCGGGAATGAACCTCTGCTCTGAGCAGCAGTTATTCACTTCATCGATCGTGCACACGACTATGACCTTCGACGCTCGTTTCGACAATCCACTCCTTAATGACGCTTTCGATTTCTCTCGTTACCCTACTTTCAGGACCGGCGGCGCAAGGACTGCAACGGTACGTCATCTCGTCGGATTCGTTCTCGTGTTCTAACTCGTTGGTGGCAAGAAGACATACGAGCCAAGACACCGTGGTCGCGGACCAACCCTGTTTACGAACCGTGGACCCTCCAAGGTGGAGCGGCGTTGGCACGTCTCAGAACCACAGCTCGTATCCTCCACCAACTGCATGAGGGAATCCTGGCTTACCAACTTTCCTTCTGCACACACGGTCGGTGATGTTGCTCATCTCAACGCGGACACCATCCATTGCAGTCAGACTGCCGCTTGCGTCTGTGATAGTCCAGGTTCTTCTCCGCCGTGCGAAGTTGATGGCGAGCGCCTCCAGAAGACACCCCACTCCTTTTATGAGGATTCTTGCGGCAAGTCCAGGCACGTCAAACCGAGCAACGATGATAACGATAGCGAAGCGAAGTCGCTGTATAGCATGGATTCCGCGGACCGGCAAGTGCACCCACTCTTACTTTCAATGCCGGTAATTCCTCAGATCAGGCTCGAACGCAAGGCCACCGTTAGGAAGCCGGACCCTGGACCTCTCCCCAACGATGCGCAAAATAGAACCTTTCTTTCGCCTCGTATCCGTGGCCTCCGGACCCCAGTGAGGACATCTTCTCGTCGTTATGGTCGCGTTCTCCCACGGACTAGTCCACCGGTAGAAACCTCTGATGCATCTGTGGCCAAGACCCATAGTCCATCCACCCCCCGGATATGCCAGCTGTCCGAGTCGGCTAGCTTGAACGATCACCCGGAAAATCGTGAGGCAGATCTGGAAAACGTGCGTTCAGTGTCCGAACCTACGTTGAACGTTGGATACCCGTCGGGGGAGCAGGAGTCCCATTTGAAGAAAGAGATCAACGAGTCGACACATTCCGACGCATTGCTATCCCGAATCGAGGATGTACACACGTCTCCTGAACCGTCCAAAGATGGCGCGGAATCGTGTATCAACGAGTCTCTCGAGCCGAAGAAACGGGTTCCTTCTAAACGTACCAAATGCGGCCATCAACGCCCTTCTCTCGCTCACTCGATATCGTTGAGCAGCATCCTCCATGCCGTTGCCGATGGATGTGCCTCCCTGGACGTCTTCCTTCGCAAGCCGGAGCCGAAATCCGAACACGCAGCAAAACCTAGACTCAACGATCCTGCAAAGGCACACAACATGATCTCCAGATGGGCTCCAAAGGATGGACAGATCGTCATCAAGGTGTTTGTGCCTTCGACGGATGATATCTGGATGTTTCGCGTGCCACAAGACATCGACCTCGCCAACTTTACGTCGAGGGTGGCGACAAAGCTCGGATTCACAGTCTCCTTTAGCGGGAGCCTGTGGGACGAACCCAAGTACTACTTCAGGACGGATGAACAGTTCAAGTCGTGGGTCAAGGGGCGGATTAGGTTTAACCGGAATCTACCTATCGTTGCACATGTCCTCGTGCCATTGCCGCTGGTGAGGTTGAGCGTGGATACAGAGGGCTGCGAAGTCTGGTGTTGTGCGTAACTATCTATGTTACGGTGAAATAGCAACTTGACGATACCCAGCGGTGATCGGAACTTGAGGCGTGCCATTAGAACTTGTTCTTTCGACTAGTAAGAGGCGTTAAATATCGAAAAGAAAGGCTTGGATGCAGCGGTACTGGTCGAGAGCGTCGCAAATTAGAACTCAGACTCCGATCCAGTTGGTGATCAGATAATCCAAGGCAGTCGTATTGAATTGAATCGTCATGTACAGCGCCCACCAACTGCTTCCACGTTTTGAAAATTGGGGGATTAACGATCTCCCCTGCTCAATGTCGGCCCCCGTAAGTACGTGGATGTCTCATGTATGAGGCGCCTGACATATCACTTGGAGCTGGAAGGGAGTACTGGCCCGAATCCGATTTCCGCGATCGGAAGACAGTCGTAGGCTTTCAAGTTCGTGTTTCTACTTCTTTAGAACCACACTTAGTACTTATCCTCGGATCGCATGGCCCCTGTTCCAGGCGCGCCTCGCTTCCCGCGGTGAATCACTTCAAGACCGAGGATCTATCTTCATTTACGACGAACTCACAAGATCGTGTGCGTGGATGACATCTGAGACCGCTCTCACCTCTAATCTCTGCCATGCATGTTGATTAGCCATGGCGTGTCGCCTTATCCATATAGAACCGGTGTTATGGCCCGAATCTTATTGAATTGGAACCAATGCGTTGGTGGTTTGCGTACGTGTCTTACCTTCTGTTCTACCATGATCTCCTATCGTCGCCGAGCACCCGATTTGGCTTGGACCACATAGCACCGACTCAGGCCGATTGACTTGCGTATTGACGGAGTATATTGGTAACATACCACTTCACGCATCTCTTTGATTTTTAGCTCCAGAGAGGAAAAATAAGCATAAGCTCTACCAAGATCTGGGCCACCAGTTCAAATTTCCATCACCACTCCATACTCATGCTTCTGACCAGACGATACTCACCTCAGCACTTTAGGCGCATCACTGTCCGCGTAAACCACTTACGTCATCCTCGTTTCGACGGAACCTTGAGCCTTCTATTTGGCAACTGTTTTGCCGTCTAGCGTGTGATGAAATCGACATGTAATCGAGCCGGCCTCAAGGCTCAGAGTAAATATTAAGTACATAACTCCTCATGGCTCTTGTATGCACTTGTCCGCTCCCCTCATCTACAATGCTATCTCGCCACCGGTTGCAGCAGTACGCTATCGCAGTCAGCATCTTCAGCGTGTTCTACAACGCCGCCGAGGGTGCTGTGTCCATTGTCTTTGGTGCTGAATCGTCCTCTCGTGCGCTCGTCTTTTACGGACTTCAGTCCGCCACCGAGGTTATTTCAGACGGCCTCGTGACTTGGCGCTTCCTCAGTGTCATCAAGTCGGGAGACGAACTGGAGAGCAAGACGTCCCCGAAGATCATTCGGTAAACCTGCCTCGCCGAAGTTTTGTTCCTCCTGCTGACGAGCTACGTAATCCCTTGTCTGCCCTATAGGATCGAACGCATTGCAACAATGATCATCGGAGTTTCCCTCGTCGCTCTCACTATTGCCGCTATTGCAACGTCGGCTACCTCCCTCGCGGCACATGATTCCCCATCCACCACCCTTCCCTCCATCATTATTGCTGCCAGTTCTACTAGTATTTCACTCCTTCTCTACCTCGCGAAACGGTACCTCGCTCGCGCCCTCAACTCGAGCGCCCTCCACGGAGAAGCTCTGTGCGCGCTCTGCTGCGCGCAACTATCCGTCGTATTACTCATCGGGTCCTTGATCGTTCGGGTTTGGAAAGGCGGATGGTGGGTGGACGCGGCGACGGCGATCATAATTGGTCTCATGTTTGGCTGGGAAGGATTCAAGATGATCCGGTGGGCACGCAACGACGAATTTGACGGGGGTTGTTGTGCGGATTCGAACTGCCATCCTGAGGGTTCAGACAAGGCCGCGCCTACGTCCGCCACTGATTCGGTGACACCGTCGGTGGAAATGGAGAAACCTAAAGAGTCCGAGTCGGAACAGAAAGAGGGAACTTCTTTCACGGTTACCCCGTGTTGCGGGTGCCCCAAGAAAGACGGGTCTGTTGATGCGGGACAAGCTTGTTAACAGGTCACACGTACCCTAACTTCAAGGTACATTTTCAACTCATGCATTTAGTCCAAGCTATAGGAACTTATGGTCAATAGTAAATCCATGTACATATGCTATATCCTCATGTTCACCGGTGGATAACCGCTGGTAGTGTACGTCGCACGTGAATTGTAATTGTGATCACTCATTTCCATTTCTTACACTTTTAAAATGCGAACGTATCAATGTGCGCAGCTGAGTACTGAGCGGGAACGTCGGTCGTCTGACACGTACCCTCATTTCGGGAGAGGTACATGGGCGGAAAGTGAAAAGGACTCCACTCTTAATGGAATGCCCACGCTACTCTCCGCATTGCAAACATGTCCTCATCGCATGGCCATGTTCGCAGCAAGCGTCCAGTGATTACTTAAACTAAGCCTCGAATCCAGCAAACCCACTGGCACCTCACGAAGCGAGTAATCAACAAGCAATAACACTCGCCGAGTCACGCACGTCCGTCGGGTACATGTACTTGCATGTTAGGTGCGACCCCGACTCACTCGTCACATTGAGCTTATTATCGATTCATCACCGTGTGGCCAGATAACCACGCGTTATTAAATTTCTACTCGGCTGGCAGGGCGGTGATGTCATGTCTGTTGTACTCGGGTCCATCGAAATGGCCAGGATGCTGTACGAGAACACCGTAGGTCCGTAATGAACGCGAAACTCACTGACGGATTTAGCCACGGCGTAGTCACTCGGAGCAAGGGCATGATCAGTTGGGTAGCCAGAAGGTCAGTAGCATTCTTTGGGTGAGGACTTTCCCCGTCCTCTGCCAATTTATCTGTCAAATTGCGATCTCATTCCAGGGATTGTTCACACCTTTCCAGCCTTTTGTAGGGACTCCGTTGCGATCTGCCCTCGGAGTATTGTGTGATATTTTACAGCCAAGCCAAGCGACTGACGAAGTAAGCCACACATTTGTCTTGAAACTGTGGTCTTATCCACGAATAATGATATGCTATAGTACAGAGCTTTTGGTCCCGCGTCGAAACGCCAGAACCTTATCCAGGACGTTACAGCGTAACCCTACCTGTATATCTTTATTTTTCTCGTCCTCTGGGGGAGCGACACACGTCTGCTCACTACATCCAGCGTCAGTCCCATTCAATCCGACTAATGGGAGAGACTCACGAGTCAATCACGCCCAACTTTGTTAAGCTCAGTGAGGATGGCGGAGTCGGGTGGGGACGACGCGGTTTGTAGAACGTATCCATGGCAAGAATTGCACGATTGATTGCTGGGATCGTCAGGCGTCTGAAAGGGTTTGGGTGCCACATCTCAGAAAGGAGGTCGCTCAAAGGTTCTGAGATGGGAGTTGTGTGCAATAAATGGTCTTCGTTGGAGAGGAATGCCATGTATTCCTTGTCGGCTGGGCGAGCTTCCTCCCAAGGGTAACGACAGGTGACCATGTTGAACAAGATCACGCCCAACGACCAGATGTCCACGAGGTCAGCATGATAAAAAGTTCCTTTCCCACCCCAGCATTCTCGGGGACAGTCAGCACAATCAGTATGTATTTCGATGAGCGACTGACCTGGACTCATGTAAAAGGAGGTGCCGCAGCCGCCATCGGTACAAATCGGTCGGTCGGTGGACAGGCCGAAATCAGCGATCTGAATGTGTGTTCCGTCCGCATCGCACATGATATTTTCTGGTTTGAGATCGCGGTGGAATATTCCCCTCTTGTGACACGCTGAAACGCCTTCCAATAATTCTATAATCACTTCTCTAATGAGAGTATTGTTCCTCCAGTACAGTTTTTTCTTCCAAATGGCCTTGAACATGTCCATCCGGTATAGGGGCATGACGAGGAAAAAGTGGCTGTCGTCCTCAAAAGAATCGTGCAACATCACTACGTGTGGGCATGAAATTACGGTATCGTGGTTGAGTATTTCCGCAAGCTGCTGACGTCTGCGTCGTACACTGCGACTCTGGCGTACACACTTGATAGCGTAAGTTGGCGAGTCCTTTTTTGTGGCGTCTACGGCTCTGTACACGCTGCTAGCGGAACCAAAACCGAGGAGAGAGGAGAGGAGATACGGACCAACTTGCTTGCCAGAGAAGAAGTCTCCGCCCATCACGATTGCAAGGTACTTGCGAGCAGGATTCAGAGTGATGAATGTCGCGGGTCAGGTTGTTTCATAGCCCCTAGCCCAGGTCTATATACCCAACCGTATTGTGTGGCAGAACGAGTGATGTCATATTTGGTAATGTAGTTTTGTTTGGTCGTGGGGCTCCGAGAAGCGACACCCGAGTTCCGACGTACGCCTGACCAGCCCAGATTCAGATGTTGCAAAGGGTGGGTCGCCTTGTGTCCGGTTATCAAAGGGCCCGGAGCGTGTGTAGATCTCCTGCGCATCGATTATCATTCACATCAGTACCATTACCATCTCCCATTCTCGACCGTTTCCCGACTTCGAGAACCATGGCCTCACTTGCAGCTGAGAGGTATCTGGCAGACAAGGCGGCTCCGATTTGCAGAGTCGAGGTCGCAAAATCCTTTGCTCAACTCACGTCCGTCATTTCTTTGTTCGTTACAACTTCTGACAGAAAAATAGCGAAAAAGAAAAGTTGTATGCGCACTATGTCGGCGAGGCGTCATGGGCCGGGGCTCGCATCATTCAAGGCCAGTGGACAGCACAAGCGACCAGCCTCTACGATCTCTTGATTCTCACGTTCAGCACCAATGGCAAGCTGGCAGAACTCGGGGCACTACAAAGCAAGTCTGGTGTTAGCCAGCAAGCCTTCGAGGACCTCCTTCAGTACGCAACCCAGGTCCGCCCATGCTCATGTCTGTACAGTGCTGTCATTTTCATCCCGATATATCTTAGGTCTTGCACAATTTGGTGAACTACAAGAGTTTTGGCTTCACCAAGATCATTCCTCGTATTTTGGTGGACGACTTTGCCAAGGTTGTAGCAGCCTCCTCGAACGCATCTAATGCGGTCCCACTCCTCGATCAAGTCAGTTCCCTTAACCCTCGTTTTCTCCGGGCTGTGTGAGAACTTGACACAGCTCAAAGAGCACATTTACTCCACGACGCCTGAAAATTCCATGTCCATCGGAAAGCGATCAGAGGGCCACGTGTCCAACTACTACCTCGGCGAGGTAATTACGGATGAGGAAGTCGCTGCCGTGCAAGAGGCTGCCGAAAAACTTGGGGTTGATATTCTGAATACTCGGTAAGACATATTTCATCCTGAATGACCTACATCTCACTGACCCTGTAAAGCGTCCGCAAAAATGGTCCGGGTGACTTTACACTTCTTGTCGCTTCTGCTCAGAAGCAACCTTCGACATTCCATGCACTGAGCACACAAGCTGTCAAAGCAAAGCTGACCGTCGAGTATGGGGACTTTTCGGAATCACTTTCCAAAGCCGTTGCAGCGCTGCGTGAGGTGTGTTTTCCCCGTTTTGTCGTTGTGACGGCAACTAAGACTAGATACACTTAGGCCAAGAAGTACGCCGCGAACGATAATCAATCTACCATGTTGGATGGTTATATCAAATCGTAAGATGTTTTTCATTTATGATTCTCGACGAATGCAATATTTTCTCGTAGCTTCGAGACAGGTTCCATCGAAGAACACAAGAAAGGTTCAATTGCATGGGTTAAGGATGTCGGACCAGTTGTAGAGAGCTACATCGGATTCATCGAAACTTATGTAGACCCATATGGGGGTCGTGCCGAGTGGGAAGGTTTGTGCGACACTGTTCACCTTTCAGCAACCACTGAGGTCCTGCAAGGTTTTACTGCTATTGTCGATAAAGCTCTCAGCGCCAAATACGACAAACTCGTCAACGATGCACCTGAGCTTATCAAAGTCCTTCCTTGGGGCCCTGTGTTCGAGGTGGATGTGTTCAAAAAGCCAGATTTTACCGCTCTCGAGATACTTCATTTCGCCACTGGAGGTGAGGTAGATAGGTGGCAATAGTATGACTTACTCACGTTAATTGATTGACAGGTATACCAGCTGGAATCAATGTAAGTAGTTGGATGACAACAAGTTATCACTAAAATAATAGCTCAGATACCAAACTATTATTCCATCCGAGAAACAGACGGATTTAAGAATGTCTCTCTTTCAGTAAGTTTCTACGTCATGCGTTCGCACCCCGTCCGGTTCAACTCTTGATCCGTAGAACATTCTTGCGGCAAAAGCTCCCAGTGAGTCGGGATCTGATGAGATCATCTTCGGTTAAGCACTGATAAGTAACGTGAAACTTGCGTAAACAGACGAAGAAGTGACGTTTATTCACGAGAGTGACCTCGAACTATACAATAAATGGGATTCCCGTGCATTCGAGCTTCAAGTTGCGAATCACGAGTTGCTTGGTCATGGATCTGGCAAGTTATTTACGGAGAATCCGGATGGAACGTTGAACTTCGATCCCGAGGCATGATTGTCAATCATCTTGTGTAAACCGTCACGTTAACTCACCCCGTCGCTCAATAGACCATCAACCCCCTCACCGGGAAGAAAGTGTAAGGTCTCGTTCATCATTTCGGTACCTAACCATGAGTCATGATTATACAGCACATCGTGGTACAAGCCCGGACAAACCTCCGGTTCTGTTCTGGGAGAAATATCCTCGTCGATGGAAGAATGCCGCGCGGAAGCTGTAGCGATGTATCGTGGGTTCCACTTCCATTGTGGAATGCATCCGTTCTTACCTTCCGTCCTCGATAGTTGCAAACAACGACAAAATCCTCAGCATCATGGGCGTGAGTGGTTAGCCTACCGAAGCTGGAGACACCTCTCATCTCGGATATAGTATGAGGATCAACAAGACCGCGAAGAAATCGTCTACATTTCATTCCTCCTTATGGCTCGGGCTGGTATTCGTGCACTGGAGTTCTATGACCCAACAACTGGAAAACATGGACAAGCCCATATGCAAGCTAGGTGTGTGGATTAGAGTTACTTTGCCTGCGGGGGGATACTTTGACTCACGAATTCCTGCAAGGTTGGGTATCACCAAGTTCATGGTTCAGGGTGGTCTGGCAGCCGTCCAAACAGTCCGCGACGAGAAGAGAACCCTTCAGAATGCTTACGTCAAGGTATGTCCGTATGTGTTAACTTGTTTTGCTTCGTCCTAATGTTCCCCCAAGGTTGATCGCCAGAATGTCCTCCAGAACGGCAGTAAGGTCATGGGAGAACTTCTTCGTGAACTGCAGATACGCAAGAGTGTAGCTGATGGACCCGGTGCGAGGGCTTACTACACAGAGTTGACAACTCCACCCAAGGAATGGGTAGGCGAGCTGAGAGACCTCGTTTTGAGGAAGAAGCTGGTAGGTTGACTTCACTTTCTATGTGTGAGTCCTCACGAGAAAATGCCACTTGGCCAATAGCCCCGCAAGATCATGCTCCAGGCGAATACAGTCATCGTTGATGGAAAGGTGCAATTGAAGGAGTACCCTCTGACGCCGGCGGGTTTGATCGAGAGCCTGATCGACAGGAAGCTCTGAAGCTCCAGGCATCGCCTACCATGCTCATTTATTCCATCGCATCGTGTATATCACCATCCTATACATGACGTTTAACCACTCGAAGTCAGCTGACCGTGTCGATTACGGAGTACTCGAACCCACTGATCCGATCTCACGGCATCAGAAATAGATCCTATGTACGCAGCAAGTATAAGACCGCGCAGTAGTGCCTGTCCTGTCAGTCTTGACCCACGATGACACCCGTGCCCTCCGCCACACAGTGGGGGTCACCGGCTGCTTCCAAACGCGCCTTTCTGATCCATGGAAATACCTGTTCGTCTCACACCTGGGAGACGGTGGCTCAAAGCCTCGCCAAAGCTGGTACGGCTCAGGCTTCTTCCTTGCCTTCTGGTACTATGTGTTCACTAACAGGATTCTTTGTTTCGGACTCGTGTTCGTCCTAGGTTTCTTGGTGACAGCGCCCAACATGTTAGGTCACGGGCACCGCGCAAGCGACGACTTTCATCTAGACGTATTTGCCCAGGACTTGTACGACACGTATTTCGCAGACGAACGCGCTCCATATGATGTTATCATCGGGCATTCGCTTGGAGGGACCGTCGCACTAGCGCTCCTCCCGCTGTTGTCCCCGAAGCCGACGAAGACAGCAATGATCCTTGTCGACCCTGGGATCGAATTCAGCGATCCTATTTTAGACGCGTTTGAGACGCAGTCCGGGCGCATGATCCAGCACGTTCCGAGCGTCGAGGAGTTGGCGGCAGCGCATCCGAAGTGGACGAGGCAGGATGTGGTATCGAGAATCATTGGGTTGCACACCGCGCAGAGCAGCGAGTTGCCAAAGAGGATATTCGAGGCGAGTTTCCATGCGTGTCAGGAGTTGATCAATACTGATCCTCTGTCCTTTGCCCTGATTCAATTTTGTTTTGTTGACTCTCCAAATCGGAATATCACATGGTTGTGCCCGTCTGCAGCATATCAAACCGTTCTCGTACCGTCACTTGTTCAACGCGATACCGCCGCACGTCGAGATGACGGTTCTAATCGCGGATCCGGCTCTGAGCGATATTTGTCCACCTGAACTGATCCCGCCTCATCCACGAATCCGGCAGGTGGTGATGGTGAAGGGGAGTGGGCATTGGATACAGCACGAGGATCCCGAAGTGATCGTGAGAACGGCTGTGGATGAAGTGAGGAGACTCGGGGCGCCGCCAAGTTCAAGTGTTTGAGTGGACTAGGGGGACGCTTACCAAAAATAAATAAGCATTCAGTGTAAAAATCGACTATTTATTGTACAATGCGAGGCTATGATACACGCTGATCTTGGGGTAGATATACATCTCTATTACTATTTTACACTGAGTCGCCATCACCTTCCCGAGTTGACCTCAGCTCCCACACGGAGAGTACCTCGGAACCCTCCGACTCAGTCATGCTTCGAGGAGAGAATTTGATCGTCGAGTGCGGTTTCTTGCATGTCTCATTTGTCCACGCACTCCCCATTGCCACGCGTAGGATCAGCATCTGGGGTGATATACACTGTAAAAATACACCAGCCCGTTAGCTGTAACACGCCTGGTGCAGCGACCACATACCGTCATCAATATGTGCGTGTACGCGATTGCATTCACAACCTCAGCCCCTACACCAAATGCTACCACAAATGTGATACCGCAAAGCGTATAGGGAAGCACGGACTCGACCATCAAGGAGATGGTTGCGAAATATGGCGATGCGTACTCGCGCCCTAGATGCGCCTCGATCCTCCTGCCGAACCATAACATACGGTAACAGATCATCGATGTCAAGATCACAGTCAAGAGCGTGGCGACGCTAAAGTACGCCAGGCAGAGTTGGGAGGCCACTACCTGGAATTCGACGCCACCTTTGGTACTGTTAAACCAGATGACCATAATCCCCAGAGCTTTGATTCGCTAGACCGTTAGTCGTGCGCCGAGATACAGGGTATGTGACACATACCGAGGGTTCCTATCCACAAGATCGAGGGTGCCATGATGACACGGTAGTTATTCCATACCATCCTGCAACGGTAGATCTGGAACCATGAGATCGTAAACATGTTGAGCATCATGATATCTGACCATCAAGGCATCCGCCATCAGCTGAAGGACAACCATCGCTGTTGTGCCCAGCTCCATGTTCCAATCCGAGATGTGCGCAGTCCAGTAAGCATCTGGGCCGCCTGCAAAATTTGCGTTGAGCAACCACATAAGCTGGCCAAAACTTGCTTGCGTAGATATCCAGACGGTGACATTCAATAACATCACGCTACTGAAAACGGCGTAAAACACGTCGGATTTCTTGCGTCTTCCCTCGTGGGCTAGTAGCCTGTGCATCGTCATGAAATACAACACCAGCTCGACACCTGCAAGTAGTGTGAATTTTGAGCCTGCAGTAGTGTGAGTCGCCAAGCTCACCGTATAGGATGTCCTGCAGGTTGATACCCACATATATTCCGTTCTGGAATTGGTCACCGCCTGAGATAGCACTCATTGTACAAAGGGAAGCAAGTACCTGGTCGAAATGGTGAAAAACTCTTTGCCAGTTTTATACCGCGGCAACCGCACAGATAAGGGTCCCTGAGTCCCGGACCTCCGCCAGTCTATTGAACTGAATACCAACTTAAAGACTGCAGAGAAGCATTCACAAAAGGGGGTAAATCGGCCGAGCTTGCCCAGGGTTTGGACCGTAGACGATTCGAAAGGTAGTTATCCCCCCTGAAGGCCATTCAATGTTTGCGTGGACAACAATGGGGGACATTGATAAGGTTCGTACACCCGAATCAAAGAATGTCTGCGCGGATGGATCGTCTGACGAATTGAACAGAGGGTCAAAGGCTATAATAATTTCCCGTCCAGACATCGTCTTGGCTCTTGAGCCACTGGACCCAACTCGATCGTGGTGGACACAGATACAAAAGTAATATAAGTAAATGCCCGAAATAAGCGCAACTTTGGCTCTTGAAGGAAGCCTTGTCTGAAACCGAAACGGTTCAAGTTACTAGCCGATCAGGGTCGTAGTGAAACTGATATTAGTAGTATAAGTCGGCGAACTCCAAGCTGCTCGTACTTACTGCAATGAACTCGGGTCAAGCTCCGGTGGCGTCCAACCGTTGGGCTGGGAAAGTCTTCTCACGCCCGGCTCCGTGACCGTGACGACGGTTATCGATCAGGACCATCCGCTACTTTGGTATATTGTTGCCAGTATTACCAAGACCCGCAGCTCAGGGTCTAAGCAACGCAGTGGAGTAAGTATTCAGCCAGGTTCCTCAGTGCGAATGGACAATGTGCTAAAGGCAGCCGCTGAGCCCTACCCCAGCCTTGACGATCATCGTCATAACTCCGTATGTGATGCGATAATCCAATTACATATCCAGAACTGCCAGTGGCACAGGTACTACTGAAAAAGTTCGCGTGGACCAGTCGACGTGTGGGTGTCAGAGTGGTCTTCTTGACGTTCAATAATACTAGGTCGAACCCGCAGAGCTTGAGGGAAGGAATTCCACCATCATCTTGACACGACTATCGTCTTTCCCTCTCTCGGGGACTGAAATGCTAGGCAGGTCGGCGCATCCGGATTAGAGCCTGCATGACTCATAAGCAAAGCATTGATCCCTGGAAAAAGGCGAGAACTGACCCTGGTGTATCGACCATGGGCCCAACAATTCAGAATACTGGTGTTATCAATAGAAGAGTGTTCCTGCGGGTTGAAACTGAACGCCAACTTACACTTATGTACTCCGGCCCAGATTTCTTTCTTCGCGGGGTTTTGCCGGACGCCACTTCTTTCCATTCCTCTTTCGTTTTGCGGCTCGGTTGACTTGGATACAAATTCACATCTTTATCTCGATCAAGCACACGTAGTCTAAATATAAGTATGCATCGTTTGGCTCGTTGTCGGACCTGCTAGTGCTTAGTACCGATGTCACGTATGCATGCGCACGCGATACGAAGTCTCGGAGACTCGGGCGTTGGTTTGTGAGGGTTGCCTACAGCCGTTTGGTTACTTGCAACAGCCGAAATGAACCAGCCAAAGTCTTGACCCCCGCGACGATTCCGAGCGGGATCCGAACCGCAAAGATGTGGATCGTGGTACGTCATGGATGCTGTGAGAGCAAGGCAGTCTCGATCACCCCCGACTAAGCGACGGTGGCAGCTACGAGGACCTTTACGAGGCTGAATTTCGGAAATATTGAAGTGACTGGTTTGCGTGCATGCATTGTACGCAATATAAGTGCCTGTATCTAAACCTCGACAATGACTCGGATGTACAGGCAAACACCCACTTTTGCATCAAATTCTGTTAAATGTTTCTTCTCTACCACTTTCGAAGCTCGGCGGAGGGTCATGACCGCGCAGTGAACGTTCAACGAAAGGTACAGGCATCATACTAAGTAATTTGTAGAGTGATACAAGGTTTGATACAACCCGAATACAGATATTTCACACCACGTTGGTCAACTCCGACCTCCGGACGCACGGTACTTCGGAAGCTTGGGATTCGGACCCTGACGTTCTGCTTTGGGGAGAGAACCTGACCATCGAGTGCGGTTGCTCTCCGGTCCCTTCCGTCACCGCCACTCCCGATACCACACGTAGTATCAGCATCTGCGGTGATATGCACTGCAAAAAACACCAATGTTGTCAGTGGATGCACGGCACGGCACCGTGATCGAGAGATGTGACTAGCATACCATCATCGAAATGTGAATATATCCGAACACGGTTAATATCTGGCTCCCTACACCAAGCGCCACCAAAAATGCCGTACTGGCGAGCGTATAGGGAAGAACGGACTCGATGACCAGGGCAAGGATAGCGAAGTACGGCGACGCGAGCTCACGTCCGAGATGTGTCCTGATCTCTCTAGCGTGCCAGATCATACGGTAGCAGATCATCACCGTCAGCATCACCGTCGAGAGCACGGAGATGCTGTAGTACGCCATACACAGCCGAGCCCCAACTGCACGGAAGAAAAGTCCACCAGGGGCAGTGGAACTCCAGCCAACTAAACTCCCCAAAGCTTAATCCGTCAAATGGTAAACACGTATGTCAAGCAATAGAGAGATTTTTCACACCAAGGGTTCCAATCCATAGGATCGAGGGTATTATGACGAGGCGATAGCTGTTCCATACTATCCAGCAGCGGTAAATCTGGAACTGTGATGTGAGCACAAGTTCTAAACGCGTTGGCGGTGGGTATGTCTGACCATCAAGGCGTCCGTCATGAGCTGCAGTACGATGACTGCCACCGTAGCCAGAACCATGTACCAGTCTGACATCTTCACAGCCCAGTAAGCGTTTGGTCCCCCTGGAAAATCTACATCCAGTAACCACATTCTTTGGCCAAACATCGCCTGTGTGGATACCCAGAGGGTGATGATGAGCAGCATAACGCTGCTGAATACCACGTAAAACACATCCGATTTCTTGCGCTTTCCTTTGTGGGCGAGCAATCTGCGCATTGTCTTTAAATACAGCACTATCTCTATGCCTGCAAAAGCCAAGCGTCTTGGTGAGCGTCATGGTGCATCGATGATACTAAAACACGACTCGCGACCTTACCGTACAGCATGTCCTGCAAATTGACGGCCACATAGACGGCATTCTGAAATTGTTCACCACCCGAGACTGTGGACATGGTGGTGCTGAACCTTGGGTCCACCGTAGGAGTCGTCTGTCGACTTTAAATGTCGCACGAGCGGGCCCCAGGAACTGGTCAAACCTTTAACGAAAGGGCAGCGACTACAGCACTGCGACTGCAGGGGTGTCCAATAGGCGCTCCGACGTGCTGATGATTGTGAGAGCCATGTGTGATTGTCCAGACTCTTATCGTAGATCTTCGCAAGAGACTCGTCGTTCTGCGCTCCCACGTCCACCCTGCTGTTACAGTGCTGAAGATGGGTCTTAAAAAGCAAAAGGACCCACTACGACTAATTTATCCCCTAGCAGGCCCTGAAGTACAACGGGTCGGGTGAGACAACGAATGCAACGTCGTATAGCAAGACCTGGATCAAATGCATCTTTGTCTTGGTGAGACAACACGCTACTTGAACTGAATGACCTTTCATCGAAGCAGGGTCGCGATGCGAGAGAAACATGAACGCTAGGGGGAACCTGAAAGATGCCATGTATAGTACGGTGATGTGATACAATGAGCGTGGAAGACCTGACCCTGATATAATAGTCACATGAAAGCCCGGAAGAGAAATTTTCAGGCGAGCGTACTTCGGTCTCCACGATCGGACTGTCGAATAGTTGACGGGTGTGTGAGAAGGTGCTTCGCTGTAGTTGGTGTGCCACTCCACGGCATTTGGTTGGTTCACAGGGATCATTTACCATGCATAAAATAATTAAATGTCCTATGCAAGGTTGTCATGATCAATGACGTAGATGAACACAGTGTCGGCCGATCAATGGCAGAAATTACGTAAGCATGCTAAAAGGGACTCTTCCTTCCTTGATCTCGAGCACAGGAAATGTATTGTTGGGTTCCCGCCGAACCTGAGAAAGGGGCAAGGAACGACTCCCAGCGAATGGGATTCAAAAACTCCGTTATGAAAGCTAAACGCCATCTGACAACTCATTGTGTTACATGCACCTTGCACCATTATGGCGGAAGGAAACCCTCAATCCGTAAGACAAAGAACAGAGGTTGTTAGGCACAACTCGTCCACGGTATCAGTTGACCTGGTTGGCAGACCACAAGAGGCTATGCATTTCTACATCTGTCCTCTACGCATCAAATTCCGTCTCACCCGTCTTTTCTCACCCCCGACACCTTCTCCCTTTCCCCACTGCAAATACGGCACATGACCCATGTCGATGCCTGCCACCCGACCTTGGTCATCTTCGCGAAAGTCGAGCATGCCCCAGATCGGTAGTTCCATTTCGCCCTTGACGAGCACGCGTGTGCGGGTAAGGACTGCCGGTGGGAGGGGAGTAAGAATGTGCATGTGCGACGAGCGCGGGATGAGTGTGAGCGGGATGCCTCGGATCAGGGCGAGGCCAAGGCACGTCGACAGTGCTGGATCGGGAGGCGGCTCGGCAGGCGTGTATGGAACTGAAGGTGTCTCCTCCTTCGACGTCCTCGATTGGGTGGGTTGAGGAGGTCCGTTGGCAGGACCGCACGAGATAAGCCCGACAATAGCACCATTCAGTACTCGTGCAAGCTCGGATGGTACTACATCTTCATACCCTGGTCCGGTCAAGTAGACATGATCAAACGCTTGTGTACAGTCCACTTCGTAAGGATACCGCGCACAGAGTGGGATCGATGTGTCCCAACTGATAGCGATGACCTGTTTGAGTACTGGACCCGGACCAAATGATGGAGTCGGCATTTCAGGAAAAATCGCATGAAAGTAGGACAGGATGTTGATGTTCCGGTGGTCCGTCGCGGTGTAACATGCGTTCGTTGCCTCTGAAACGATGGATTCCACCTTGATACATTTCTTGGTGCTAGTTGGCACGAATTGAAAGCCGGTTAGGATTTGCTGAGAGTATTGGGGCTGAGGAGGTGCCGGCCATCCCTTCTCCTTGACCCCAACGATGTCGAATGTATGCGAAGCCTCGACAAAGTCCTCAATCCGCGCATTCAAGTCTGCACCCAGGCCCTTGGTCCACCCCATCGTATTGACTACAAGCGGGATTGCATCGGATATGCGCTCATCATCAGTCAGCGGCTCCTCGTTTGTTAGAGGAAACTGTAAATCAAGTTTATACACTTCCAACAGGGATTGAACCGAGTTTAGATAGTGTGAGGGACTTGTGCGGGGCGAAGTGGACCCGATGTAATGCGAGCGATAGGGCAAACTTGGGTGTGTGAACGGGGGACCTGTAGTGTCAAAGTTTGAGCTCTCCTACATAATTGAGCCACCAAGTGTGTTGGCTTACCAAACACGTAGTTCTCCACTACGTTGAGTGCTACTAAGCCTCCTGGTGTGAATTCGGATTGGCCTAAATCACATTCGAGGAAGGCGACTCGACGATA